>CAEMYA010000115.1:3430425-3449480 GCA_903131615.1 Diplodus sargus
CCAGCAGCAGTAACAGCATTTATATACTGAAACACTCTTTTACTGGAAGGAATACACAAATTCTTAAAGGTGCATCTGTAAGAATTGGTTTCAAAACTTCCCAAAACAGGAAGGAAGTCAAATTATCAACAGAATTTCTGAAATCATGTCAAAGACGTCGGCTGGAGTTTGCATGCTAACCAGCTAGCCCTGACCGGTCCTGTGTAGTAATGATGATGGAGGCCCCGGTTCTGTTGTCCGTTCACTCGGCTTCAGTTCTGGAGTACTGGGCGTTCAGTCTGGACCACTAGCATCAGTTTACAGCGATTGCTCCGGAGACATACTGCCCCCTATTTGTTTGGAGTGTAGATGCGACAGATTGCCATTTCTTACATATAGTTCCTTTAAATTTAGGTTACTGGGTTTTTATGATTCTACTCCTGCCGAAACATGATGAGTGCGCCAAGCTTTCATGTTCTCAGACATCACGCAGCTGCATCAGCAACAACTGTGCCCATTGATGAATTCATGAAACCAATGCTTAATTGCATAATGGGTGTATTACATGGAAGCCTTTGAGAGGAATGTCTGGGAAAAGTGTGTTTTTAACCACAAACTGGTTCCGTGTATTGATCTAAGCTTTCATCTAGGCTGTCAAAGTTATTCCAGGGAAGTGGTGGGAGGAGGCACACAGGTTAATGGTTATTTTAACTCAAATATTTTTAGACCGCACCCAAACACATAACCGCACATGCACACTCACTCACAACACACACACACACACACACACACACATAAAAACACTGTCACTGTCACCCTTTGACTTAATCTTATCAAATATGCAGGAAGAAACAAATATCCTGAAGTGACACAAGAATCTGAAAACCATCTTGATCTGCTGCGGTCCACACCCTTCAGGGGAAAGTGGCAGATAACACTTCGCACGCCACTGGATCATGGCAGCGTCTTCCACTCACATCTGTGTTTGAGACCATCACTTTGGAAGTGTACTCAGTTGCAGATGCTAGCTATGGTTAAAATGTGTATTTTCTATCATACTGGAATGGATTCCAGGTGTTATATTTGCTTAAATGTGAACCGAGTCTTCGCCACAATCTCAATAAATGGATTTAACCCATTTCCTTTTTTTTGTTTTGTTGTTGTAAACCAAAAAAAACTTCATTTGTTTGCGGTAAGTTTTCATCTGTTTTGGGTCTGGATAATGAAATATCAGTCAAAACCTTTTTTCAAACCTTTTTTTTCCCCCAATGTTGCTGTTTTGTGCGCTTTAAGGGAAATGTCTGGGACCAAAAAATGAAAGTTAAACCAGGAAGACAAGCAGCTAGTGCGCCACTGATGACGAAGAAACTTTGGCTTTTACTGACCCCAGCACGCAACCACAAATGCTGCGAGTTAATGACCGATCGTAAACTTTCACCAGCCTTAATAACCTCCTCAACTGAGACATAGCTCAGAGGACTCAAGTTAACATCTGTGACAATAAACAAAAGGCAGCGATGAGCATCTGCTGCGGCCTCGTCTGATAAAGTATGAACCTGACCTCACCAACAGTCGCTGGAACAACCTGTCTGCAGTGTGTGGAGATTTCATCAGATTTGCACAAATGGGTGTGTTTCTTCAGTCTGGTGAGAGTGTAAATGTCACACCTTATGACCTGTGATCATTTTCCCACTAGCATAATGACTGACAGCAAGCAACATTCCAACAAGATCAAGTCTTGGCTGTAGTGTATCATTTGCTACACTCAGATTTACTAACCGGCCAAAACATCCTGCTGTATTGTATGCAGGAGAACATACGGTTGGATGTGCATTCTCTGCAGCCCATTGTGCTGCTGTCACCTCTACTTATTTCATTAATCAAAGTGTAGCACATAATCACACAGTCTGCACTACATAGAAGGCAACAGAAGAACAGAAGAGATCTGGAGGCTACACTCATGTTGATTCTGCTTTCCTTGACATTAAGCACCGCATGCTGTCAGGGGAGACGGGACACACAGGAACAGCAAACACAAATCCATACAGTAAGTAAACAGCTGCTCGCTGTAGTAGTTTTACTAAAACGGTAGCGTGTGCGTCATGTGGAAGTCCGGTCCACAACATGACATGGTGCAGCCAATAATCGCCTCCAACCGATCAATACATGATACACACAGAAACATTCCAAAACAAACATAGATAAACGGTCATTTTAAACAGTCAAAATGAGGCAAAAAAGGATCTAATTAGGATTATGAAGATGAGAAAACAAACAAAATGACTAACATATCAACACAACATTGCTCTTTGAATAGATCCTTGTACACCTTGACATTTTTTACTTTTTTAGTGTCTTTGAGTGTCTGCGTTTTGATCTATTCTATAATTTGCATAAGACTTTAAAGTTGAGGAAAACCTTTGTAATTCTGCATTTATGTATGTGAATTGTTCTATCTATCTATAAATTCACACTAAAATGAATGAATTTCATGTTCAAAGTAAATAATGACATTTTTACACTCCATTTTGATATTATAGTTCATATTTCACAATATAACATTTCCCACCTGAGTCCAAAAAGTAATCAAATTTATACGGTGGTAAGATGCATGTGTTAGTTCATTATTACAAAAGCTACACTTGCTATAAATATCTACGAATTTAGGGAAATATAGATGTGTTGTATATGTATTGTGTGAAATCTTGACGCGTATTTCTTTAAAGGTGCAATATGTAAGAAGCCCGTTTTAGAACAAAGTTTCTGTCCAGGCCTGTCCACACTCCTCTGTTTCTCTGAGCTCCCAGTCTGGACCACTACATTCATGGCTAACTGAGCTAATGACAAGGTTAGTAGCTGATACTACGGCGATATGCTGACCATCTATTTGATATGAGTAAGCTGGCCAATTGAAAACATAATTTGTCTTGTTCGAGCATGTGTGGTGTGTTTTAGGAACTGCTAATGCTTAGAAATATTTTATTTATAATGTTATATTATCTTTATTGACAGACTCGAGGTCCAGATATTTGAACACCACAAACTCCCTGTTTTCAGCCCTGAAAAGCCTTCCAGCTTCAGCCTACAGAGTTACATCAGATCCTCTGTATTGGATTTCTTATGTAAACACCATCGACTCATTTTATTGTTATTGGAGTGCAGAAAAGGCCTTTCCAGGTAAGTGAAAAGCACCATGACCGGTTCGTAGATGTTCGCCGTTTCCTCTACGCACATCCTCCCAATGCATCCGTCTACCAATCAATCCCTGCTATCTGTCTTTGATTTTAGCTCGTGTTGCTCACATCCGAGGTGTGGTATAAAAGAGCCTCACTGTTCAGTGTGCACCAGAAGCATCTCACTTGTTGGATTTTGTTGTGCACATCTACTGCTTCATATAGGTAACTTCTCTTCCATATTTTAATTATTTATTTTTTTGTTCACTTTGAGCAAATCTAACTCTGTTCCTCTCTTGTTCACAGACATGTCAGGGAAGGTCTTTGTGGTGATCACTCTGTTGGTTGCACTGCTTGTATCCAGTGCAGCCTCCTCGCCTGTCGAGGCTAAGGAGACTAAGATGCTACAGCAGCTTCTAGGTGAGAGGGAGAAGGTGAAAAACTTGGGTGGCAGACAGGATCCGGTGCCTCTGGCCTTGGCAGCACGGGTCGAGAGACGGGCACACCTATCTGAGGATGAACGCGAGATTATGACCAAGCAAATAATGCAAGCGATTTCAGGTATGCTGGGCGTCTGGGTGGGAGAGTTCCTTAATTGTTTTTTTAAGAGTCTGTGAGATAAAGGTTTTGGCAGGGATCCAGGGATGGCTCTGATGTGTTTACTGAACGCCTGTGTGTGGTTCATGTAGGAATGGTTTGTTCACAGAGATGATGAACACAGAGTGCATGTCTGATCGGGACTACCAGGGCTGGGTGGACTTCGGACGCCGGGACGCAGAGTGAAACACAGCAATGCCGGCGACAGCAACCAGAGAGAGCAGACTTTCTGCTGTTTGTTCAGATTTTATGTAAAGTTTTACTTTTCCTGCAACTTTATAAATAAACTCTTTTGCTGAATTATCGCAAGGGTAGGATGTGTTCATTCATCGCTGCCAGGAGGTGACAAAACAGACATAAAAGTGTGCTAGATGGAAATGCAACGTTTTATTCACAGGTGGTAAAGTTAATACACACACCGACATACTGTATAGAGTCGCGATGCTAACACAGAACAGAGCACACAGTAGTGCAGAGAAACAGTGGTTTGGTTGATTTGAATCAGAACACAAATTACAACAACCTGTGTTTATGATTTCTTCCCTTTTGAATCCACAGTATCCTATGCCTGTTTGCTACAGATGATTGTTCACAAAGATTTCAGAGAAACATGCTCTTTAAATAATTATGACCACCCTTTACATGTCTTTAAATAACCACTCTGAATACCCCCTAAAAGCAGTTTTGAGTTCATTTTACATCCCAGCAATTTCAAAATTCCTGATGATGCGACAATACAGCAGATGTGCAGAGCAGTAAATATACATATTGCTTGACCGTCTTTGATGCAGTACGGCAAACCTGATTTGGTGTTGGTGAAAGGTTCGGGATTAGGATTAAGTCTGCAATGTCAGCTAGGTGCCAACAGGTGATACTGTGCTGTATGCAGCCATGACAGCATGTGCTATGTGAAAGCAGGAGATGAAGGGTGGGGTGGACAGCTAAAGGATATCAACATCTTTCAGTTCAGTCAATTTATAATCTGTCCCAGTTTGGGGCAGGTGTCATCACAAGGCTTATTGAACTCAAGTGTTCATTCAGGATATTTAACAATCTTATATACAAACATGCTTTTCTACAGTGTAGCAGCTAATAATAAGCAGGAAGACCGGAGTGAGTTTTTAGTGCATTTGAGAGTTCTTCAGCGTGACAGCATTGGTTTGGTTTGTGGTTTCAGCTAACAATAATTTACTGCACATAGTCTTTTTTTCTAACTTTCTCAAATGACAACATTGTTATATACACGTACTGTGAGTGATCTTCTACTTTGAAAACTTAAAAAAAAAAAAAAAAAGAGAGAGTGATAATGAGGTTTTTCTTTTAACAATGGCAGGGATAAATGTGTAAAATCATGAAACACTGTATAAAAATATGTTGGTTTTTTTTCATGATGTTTCTTCTTTTGTGTGTGTAAAAAGAAACTAACTCTGCAGGCTACAGTCAAACAGACAGGTGATCAGGCGATTGTCCTGAGATGAAGATGTCACACACACACACACACACACATACATACATGCGCACGCACATGGGCACATCCACACACACACACTACTACTGTACACAAATTCATAGAAAAGAACATTACTGTACACTACAGTCTACCTAAAGTATGGCTCTAGCACATTCTGTGGCTTCTGCTGAGACTTCGGAGTTGTGGTGCCCTGAACTGCACAGTGAGAATCACATGGCTGGATGCAAAGTCACTATGGTGAATGACAGGGAGGAGTAAGAGGGGAACAGTACTCATCAAACTTTCAGACCAAGTCTGACTGCTTCTCTCTCTCTGCCCCACGGCGGCCCATCATCCCCCAGGCTGCCACTCTGTGCAGCCCGAGACTCTGAAGCTTTTCCACCAAGTTCAGACTGAAAATGTTCCTTCTTTGCTCTTTGTTCAGTGATGAGCCTCCACCTTTGTCTATTGATGTGGAACATGAAGGTTTTGCACTCTGGCTGTAGTGCAGGTTGTGGTGGTGGGGAGAAGGAGAGGCGGAGATGCCATGCTCTTGCAGCAGCTGCAGGAGTCCCAGTGATGAAGTGGTTTCGTTTGTGGTGGTGGTGTTGGTGGTGGGCCGGACTCCCAGGCCAAAGTGCTGCTGGTGGGATGGCGATGAAGTGCTTACGAGCTCACAGTTCCGACAAGATGGCAGGCCGAAAGAGTGAAGGCTGCCATGGGAAACAAACGATAATTAAAAACCAAAACAACACAAAGTAGACAAGATGACTAAGTGGTTTCTTGTTGCACAATCATGCAAGCTCAAACACAACTGATAAAAAAATAAAAACAAGACGATGCAAAAAGTTTGTTAGCGACCAGAATAAAATGTTGGCAATCTATCATTCTGCAAACCACAAATATGTTCAAATTTGTACCTGTCATACATACCATACGGACATTTAAATAAAGAGTCGCGTTCAGATTACATGTATATAAACTAAACCTCATGTCAGGAAATGTTGGTATTCCAACTAGGCGAGAGGACTTTCAAGCTACTGACCGCTGACATTTGTAAATGTGAAACCACTGGACATTTATAATGAGATGTCAGATGACATTTTCCAGCTGTGTTTGTACCGACAGAACCATGTATCTTAAGTCAATCCATTATCTTTCCTAAACCTAACCAAGTTGTTTAGTGCCAAAACCTAACCAGACCAAACATATCTGTGGTTTGCAGAAACGCATGTCGCTAACATATATCCTGGCGATTGAGTTGGTTGGTTCACTTGTTGTTAGTTTCTGCCTATCGTTGCTGTAAGATGGATAAAGATAATGTCAGTGTCGAGGCGGTGATGAAACTGCCTCAGGTGAATTGCTGAGATGAAAACCTAGGAAGGTCAACAGACATTAAACCATTCACTATAAAATTCAAGCCAAGGGCCGGTGGGAACAAACAAGTTAGAGCAGATGTAACTGCTTCGCAGCAGTCAGTGTTAGTAGGAAACCAATGTTGAGTATTTAAAAGGTTTACTATGCAGGATTAGTGACTCACATTAAAGTGATCCCTCTTTTATTTGTGTTGCTTATTTATGCTTTATGGAACAGCCATGAAGAAGAGATTAACATTTTGTTTCTCTGATCTACTGCTTTCACGGGTAACACCACTCCCTCGCTGACTCTCTCGACCCTCGTTCCTCTCTTTAAGCCAGGGAGGAGGGGCTAACTTTGAGTGTTTTTTATTTTCAAACAGCAACAACAAAATCCTGCATTGTACGCCTTAAACAGAAGCACAGTGCATGAGCATTTCAGTAAGGTCACAGGATGTTTAACATCCTCTGACTTAGTACAAAGACAAGGCGTCCTTAGGTACGAACCTTAATGTTAGTTAGTTAAACAAAGACTGCCTGCGTCATGAACGTTGAAATCAAGAATTCATGCCTATGTTCATAAACCCCAACTCTTACTTTGCCCCGAAAGCTCCTTTTAGAGTTGAAGAAAGAGCCTCGACAAACGTTTTCTGCCACTGTGGGCGTAAAGAGCAGAAGTTAGGTGGGAGTAAAAGAAGAAAGAAAAAGAGGTGATCTGGAATATCCACACTAAAAATTTTAAAAAAGTAGCAGATTATTGAACAAAGGAGTTCCTTGCAGAACTTCTATATTATCTCACATACACCAAAACATAAAATCAAATTCAATCACAAAAATAAACTTCAAATTCTGTAAAAAAAAACAAAAAAAAACACAACAAGACATGCTCATGAAGACACAAAGGCACTGGAATAGTAATCACATGTTCACATTATGTATACTCTTACCTAGTGGAGAAGGAAGGGATGAGAAGGGAGGGTTGGAGGACTTGGCAGGTAGTAATGGTATGTGTGGGAGAGGTCTGAGGGAGGTTGGGACCGGATGGAGAGGCTGTGAGGTCATGGAGGGAGAAAAGGCAAGTTAAACTGCACATGAAGAAAACTACACTGAATAAGAAGCTGGACACTAAAGTTAAACTACACAATTAATGGGCAAATGCAAAGCTGAATAAAGAGGAGGAGAGAAATCAGGAAGCATGGATTTTAAATGACATGGATAGGAATGAATAAGCCAGTGGGGCTGTCTGTTGGTGTCCTACCCATGCCATGTGCTCCGGAGAGGTGCGACAGGTCAGGTTCATCCTCCTCCAGGTCGTTCAGACTGTAGACGTGCTGTATGTCGACCTCGAGCTCTCTGAAGTCTTTAGTCAGGACGCCGGGACGTGGATGCAGGATGCCTCCCAGGTTTGGTTTGGCCAACTGCTGCCACTGGTGCAGGGTCACTGAGCCTGATGATGAGAGAGTCAAAGTAGAGCTCATGGATTGACGTGAAACAAAATAAACAGCAATTTTACAGCAGTTACTGATACACACAATGCTCATCAAGACCTGCATATACCCTGTTATAAATAGAGGATTCCCCCAATAGACTCGTCTCTTGTTGGCTTCAAAGCTTGATGGAAACAAAATATTTAACTCTTCATAATTTCTTAGCGAGATCCAAACTGTCGTGAATGACAGGAGTGTCTCAGTGGTTAAATGCACCGTGAGAAAAAAGCATTTTTTTCAAACACCTGAACTAATGTCAACTGTAGCTGCATTTTTTCTGCTAGATCTACTGTCTTGATTAAATAATTACACTCGAAAATGTTTTGAAGTTGTAAGAGCATGGCAGCTTTGCACCTGTGGAATTGAATTAGTGTCACATACTAATGTCAACGATGATCAGCATCCTTTGTCTTGTTAGGATTTTTACAAACACATTCCTAAGCTCCGCCGTGACTCCACATACGCTTGAATAAGCTTAAGCTGAGGCATTTTTTACCTTCCAGAGGTTTAACGATCTGCAGGCGGTCTGGCAGGTAAGACCTGGATCCCCCTGAGGAGCCACAGGAGTGCCGCGAGCTGCCATTGGAGTAGTTGGTGCCTGTCGATGCTGCTGGGCTGGAGACCAGGCTGTCATTTGGTGTCAAGAAGCCACTGGAGCCGTTGCCCTCCTCGCAATTTGCTGCCAAGGCATGGAGTTTACGCTCACGCTCCACATCAAAGAATGGACGCTCAGACGAGTGGTTCTGCTGGCGGGCTGACAAGCTGCGCAAGGCGGCTTCGAGGTCCTGGCCTCCTGGTGTGCCTGGCTGGCCCAGACGTTTTGGACCACTATGGTGAACACAGGTGAATATGTGAATATATCTCATTATGAACTTCTGCTGCAAAAACAGACATCTGAACTTCTAATCAAGCAGGCTTTTATTGTCTATTTCTTGTATAGTTGTGTATAGTATTATTGTTATTGTTGTTATATAGTTTGCAGTTTATATATACAGTGTGTATATATCTTACTTTCTATTTATGTTATGTACAGAGTGTTTTTCGCTGAGCCACCGCTGCTGTAACAAAATAATTTCCCAGTCTGGGATCAATAAAGTTATTCTATTCTATTCTATTCTATTCTATTTTACCTTCCCAATATGTGTATACAATGATTCTAAATACATCTGGAATTTTCCATTCATGAATACATGCTCTCACACACCTGTTGTCTTCTTTCTGACCATTATTGGAGCTGGGCTTGTCCTCCAGAGTAAGGCTGGCATTATCTGAACCATAGTAGCTTGTTCGGGGGGTGCTGGTACAACTGGAGCGAGCTGACACCGGGCTGGAGCCGGGCAGCCCCGGGGAGTGGCAATGTGACCGCCTCCTCACGGCCTTGTTGACCACCTTCACGGTTTCAAACACACGCCACGGGTGGTTCCTGCCGGGAGAGATTGAAGATTACACCAAATCTACAGTATTCATTTCAGCTGCAGACCTATTTGAAAAAAGTGGGGATAGAGGCCAGATGCTCACTGTTGTCCTGAGTAGAACTGTCATAGACACATGCATTCTAACCCATTTTAAGGTTAGATTAAGTCAAGAGATGTATTATAATGTACTTGTTCAAGTAGTTCAGAAAGTTCAATACTCAATTTAATGACCATAAGACATTTAATACAAGGCTGTATAAAAAAATATACTTGTACCCCCTTTGCTCACAAAAAATAATTGGCGCTGCCATCATCAGGTGTGCACTGGAGAAGTTGCATCCACTATGTGGCACTGTAGGAACGCTTTTGTTAGGATGTAGTTTACGTTCTAATATAAACACAAAACAGTTTTGCTTGGAAACGAACATTCTTTGGTGTTACCTAACAATCAAAAACTCAGCTAATCTGCTCTATCAGGACAGCATAGATTTGGTTTGATCAGATTTAATTGATGGTTGCCTAGCAACATAAACAAAACATCTTAATTAGTACATGGACACACTGTACTATGTATGTCATACAGGGACCAAAAAGCAAATGCAGAAATGTGAAATAAGCAAAATTGTTCTAACTTCTGTGGAAAACTGCATGACACCTGAGTAAACTCCATCTGCAGATGAGGGGAGTTTCAAAAGTCAAGAACTTCTAGGATTAAGATTCAATCATAAACAACAACACCCTGGACTGATAAACACTTGTTTTCATTGAAACGCACATGTTATGCTGCAGCTATGTTGTGAGCTTCTTCCTCAGACAGTATTCTACAATATCTCGTTCAGTCAGCATGAGGTGCAAAAACAGGAAAAGAAACAAGGTAAGATTTTTATCATCTGACCAGATCAATCTGTCAACTTTGCCACAGCACTGGTCTCATTTTTACCTGGATTTCTCTAGGTTTTGTTTAAAATATCTACAAAGTAAGTGAATGTGTTAATATTTAGCATAATTCTAAATATATTTTTATTGGTATTTGCATTACCATACAATAAATACAAACTTAATTTCATGACTGGATAAGGATTTTTCTTCATATTGCATAATTGGCATTTGCACCTCTCGTTATAATTTGTACTTATTACACTGAAAATAATTGTATTTCTTTTGATCGTAACCATAAACTGTACTGTAAAACAACCAGATGAAAAGTAGCTTTTTGTAGGGTTACAGTTTTATGTGTGTAAATGTGATTTTAGCTAAACAAAACTTTGTATATTTATGTCTTTTAGAGAAAACATTATAACCAGGCTGGCAAACAATGCAAGCCACAATCACACAGGCCAACTAGAGTTGCAGCTGAAGTGAAAGGACTTAAACAAGCTCTCAAATCAGCTAAGAGGACCAACCGGCGGCTGGCCTCGTTTAAGAAGCAGGTTTGGAGATACATACAATTGGAGACATGTTGGAACCAGGAGAGGTGTCAGCTCATCTATGAAAACAGATGCCTTCAGAGGACACTCGGGACGAAATACAACCAAGCTAAAAAGGAGATTAGTAGGTTGCAGGGGGTGTTGATGGCAACCAAAAGAGCTCACCGGCAGAAAGAGAATGAAAGGCGCCAAGCTGACTTGAATAATACGCTTAATACGCTGCATGAAATCAAGGTGGAGGGGGAAGATGGAGTCTTAAAGACGGAAAAAACAACGCCGGCCAAGGTCCAGGAGTAGCATGTGACGATAAAAAGGTAAAAACTGATAACAAGTTCTGGAGATAAACAATAGCTCTTGCAAATGAGCCAGACTGAACAGGTACATGATCAGGGACAGTGGAAACTACAGTGTGAGGCCCTGGAGGTCAAAAAGGCTCACAGGGCTCTAACAGTGTTCAGAATCATCCTTTGACAGTCTTATTAACATATACGTCTGTTGTCTCTTCATTTCAGGACAAGACGCTGGCAATGAGAACGCACCCAGCCCTCCTCTTAATAGTCCTCTTCCTCTTAGTTTTTCTTATTACAGTAGCTCAGTAATTAGCACTGCAGCCTCATGGGAAAATAAATCATAGTATTTGACCACTAAATTAAATCTGCGTCTCTGGGTCCCCTCTTTTGTTTTATTCTTCCTTTTTTTGCTACTGCATTTTTCCTCTTTTGGCCTCGAACAGTTAGTTAAATGAAGCCAAAATCTAAGAAGTTTCATCTGATAACATGAGGAGCCACAAAGGTTTGGGAACAACTGGTGTAATCTTCGATCATCATTTTGAACAGGACAAACATTTAAAATGATTAATTATCTTTCATAATATTGCTTTTAGGGAAAAGACACTTTTATTCTGCACCTTTGTTCAAATGTTACCAATATGACTTGTAACTTCAAAATAATATTTACATCAGGTTTTGAAAACCTATGAACCATAACCATAAAATATCACACTGTGAAGACGTTGATCTGCTGTATACCGTTATGTCAGACAATACACCCCAACTTTCTATCTTATTATCTAAAAGTCAAACAGCTTGGAACAACTCAAGTTGAGTCCAGTAATTATCCCCAGTAAGCTTAAAAGACTGTTGCAGCTGTAGTCGACTTGGATTTATGCCAGGAACAAAAGATTCCACCAGTGTGAAAAATATTATCAAAAACAACAATGGAAACTTCTCAAACCAGTCCTGCGGCATGCTCGGCATAAAACAAACACATATTTTAAGTTTAATGCAACACGAACACTGTTTCCTTCTCAGTCCTGCCACATTTCCCCCATGGGAAACATGCACTCACTAAAAATATTTTGAGTACACATGAGACTCTCAGGTAAATACATGCTACAGTAAACATCCTGGGTTTCATCTAACCAGAAATTGGATAGTTAAGATAAGTTCAAGCTTATCCCTTATATAAGAGCATAAGAGCACCCCCACAAAAATCACACACTCACTTGTACTCTGAGGGAGCCGGAGTGTCCAGGCCTTTGCGGAAGGTGCCCTCTATCTCGGCAGCCAATGAGTCCATGGGGAGGACAGAGGCCAGCGCAGTGTACCGCTGCACCGTGCTGTTAGGTAAGCTCTTGTTCCGCAAGTTCTTGATGTCCTCTCTGGCCTCACAGAGCATGTCCTCACACTCTGAGTACTTGTCCTGCAGGTCCTTGAGCTTATGACAGAGGGAGACATATCTGTTAAATTGGAGCACAATAATGTAGGAGCCGCACATGGACATAATGCTGCAAAGAAGGTGGATGCTTCTACAAAGATGCACAGGAACATGTCCATGGGGATGCACAGAGGGTCTGAAGGCTCTCTGAGTGACTAATGTGAGTGTAAATAAAATCAGTATGTGAATCGGGGGCAGTGATCTTCTGTTTTTAATATCATATACATTTCTTAAATATCTATTTGAGGTTTGAAGTGTTCTGCATCTAGTTTGTTTCTGAACATTGTGACTTGTTACACAAAAGGGTAAATTTTAAGCATCCACATTCTGATTGTAGCCTTTTGGAAAGGCAAGCAAACTGAGCTCTAGTAGGAATATGTCCTACCTCTGATTTAAGTTTTAGCTGGCTCTCACGGGAGGCACTCAGGTTTTGGTTCAGCTCCTCATTCTCATGGGTGAGCTAGAAGGGAAGGGGAATAGAAAGTTAAAAGAGTTCTACTGTGACGTGGCAGAAGTCCACTCAAAGAGAACAAACAAATGCTTGACAGCAACGATAAGCATTCAAAGGAAACCATTACATAACTCTTTAAAAAGCAAATCATTGTTTTATGCAAGTCCCTTGAGGGCACCTTGCCTGGGGAATTTGTGTGTTTTACTCACCCCTTTGCAGCGGGCCTGCAGGTCAACAATCTGAGCAAGCAGCGAGCTGATCTCCTCCTGTTGTCGGAGAGAATCCTCTACTTTCCTCGCTAGCTCCTCCGACAGGTCGACCACCTGCTTGTTGACAGAGGCTGAAACACACAAGTCCCATAAATACACCTGTAGCTGATGGTCTAGCCTTTAATATGAATAAAGTGAACCAAGACTGTAGCACTTACAGAGTTCTTCCACACACACCATCATCAGCTCCTGTTCTTGCTCTTCGTAATTAGTCGTCTCTGTTGTCAGCTCATTGGCCTGCAGAAAAAAATGTCCAAACATTGTTTCACTCTGCACAGACATTTTGTTAATCATGACATCATGATATTTTCTGTGTCATTTCCAGATACTGCATCTATTTGTTTGATCCAGAAGAATAAGAAATTCAAACTCAGAATTTTTATATTTACAATATTAATGATAACACAAATTCATCTTTTCCATAACTGAATAAAAAGACCATAAAAATTGTCCTGAATTTTTTTTGTTTTGTTTGTATGTATGAGTGATTTTCCTTTCATATCACTGCGTGTGGGGAAACTTTGCAGTGTTGCATACCTCCAATCGCAGTTTGCGGTTCTCGTCCTCTAAACCCTTCAGTTTCGTCTGCAGGAAGTCATAGTGGACGAAGTTGCTGAGAGAACTGCACGATGTGTTCCTTTTTATTCTACAACAACAGAAACATTTGTCTGTATTCAGTCATTCATCATTGTGTTTCTCTCACTTAGACAGATTGAACCAATGGACAGTCATCAACAATACACAACTTGTTTATTTCACCCAGTTAATCTGTAACTAAAGGAGTGCTAATGGATGTGCTGAGACATGGTTTAATAAGCTGCTACAATTGAAAGAAATTAAAAGACAGCACTAATGAACAGGGATAATCATTAACTGCTGATGGGAAAGAGTTTAGCACAAAGCTTAGCTGGAGAGGATCAGTGGAGATGTTCTGACGTATGTTTACGAACAGTCTCAGTACACTGAGGGTCATAGGCAGAGATCTCTTTTGTCACTGGAAAGCCAAAGCAGGAAGGCTGATTTTAATCTATTTTTTGAGACTGTGCCTTACACTGAAGCAAAAATGTTTGGAGCGTATATTTTTTCCAATGAGATGCATTTTTCTGTTGAATGTGGTAATTGCTCAAGTAATCAGCAGCATGAATTACGTATTTTTTATCTATATTGAGGGATATCTATATGGCACAAACCTACACTTTGTTTAAAAACACAATAAATACTAAACGTGTGAACTCACGGTGAGTGTGACTCAGCGTTCTCGATTTCCTCAGTGCTTGCGTAGAATTGAAGGAGGTCATCTCGCATCGAGAGCTCATGACGAAGTTGAGCGATCTAGAAAAATGCAGTAAGCTTGCATCACTTGAGCTCAGCAGACTATATGAGATCCACATCAATCATGCATTTCAGTGCGAATGCGCAGGTGTGTATCGAGGTAATGAGATTTGTTTTTACCTCTTCCTTTGCTATTTCAAGCTGTTCATCCAGTATTCCATTGCGTGTCGTCAGTTCTTGATTCTGCTTCAGGAGGGACTGACCGATCCGTGCTGCTAACTCGAGATCCCGCTCTTTCTGCAAAGTGAAACATAAACGTTCCATTTATTTTGCGGGAAAATGCACAATGATACAGCATTTTTTTCTTAATTTGGCAGATACACAGTTAGATTAATTTCACCATTTTTCAAAACATTTCATTGGACTTTTCTGATGGCGCTGGCAGAAATAAGTATGTTTACAAGGGTAACAAACAGCGCGGGTCAGTCAGGCAGTTAACTTAATCTTCTATAATCCCATTCATCTGCTGTGTGTCTCCCTCTTACCTCCTCCAGTAGGTGGGTGACTGCCTTGATGTCATGGTACGTCTTGGTGACCTGGCCCACTCTGTCTGAGCACAGCACTGAGGGAGGAGAGAGAGGGGGATTTTATGAATGGAGGCAGAGCTGCAGAATCTAACAACACAGCCTTGCTGACTGTTTACATTGAGATCATTGTGGGGTTATGAGCAATAATAGCTAGATAGTGGGGAGAAGTCTTGATTTTGACTGAGCTTTTGCTTCTATTTCTATTTTTCAACCACTTTGTGCACAAGTCATCATTACTACAATAGAAAAATGATTGTGGATCTCTTTTATATGTTAAAAATAGATCCACTAATATTTCTTATGAACTTTTACTTTAATTTATTTAAGGTGCACAATGCAGTTTTGGGGAAGAAGAGAAAAATCTTCCTTGACTGCATTTTGTATGCATAAAAGAATTCATGATCAGTCTCTCTTTGTTATCATGACTGAATGAGCAACCTGACCTTAAAGGCCAACACAATTTCATAAAACTACATAGCGTCCATTTGCTTTGCATGTACAGTGCATTTTCAAACACTAAACTGACGATCAGATCATTGTGTTCAGTGCTGTTGAGTCTCTTTCCTTCAAGTTTCAGGTTCTCTGTCTGCATTTCTGGATGTACTGCTCTACAAACAAAAAGATGAAAGACTGTGACTCCTTTTCATAATCTTGGAAACAAATTAAAAAAGAGAGGCTGCCAGTATAACCATGCCCTTGTTGCATAATTCATTTTGAATATTAACCTGTAACAGCAACAAGAACTCCACTTTTCTTTGAATGAATGAGTGCCTGGAGTCGATCTTGTTTCTGCTCTAAGTTTCCACAGCTACTGACCACAACATCTCCATGCGGTCAGCCAGATACTGATCCTCTTAGCTTGATCCTGTTTAGCCTAGATAAGACGCCAATAAAGACCTCGTTCTCCTGGACACCAATATAGCTCGACTGGAGAGGCTGCCAGAGCTGACCTGACATTGTGTTTCGCACCAGCAGGACATGTACAGCATGGAAAGGATAACAGAGACTTGCTATTGACCTGAAACTTTGTTTACAACCTGGAGAATGGTTTGTTTGTGTCCACTTCAGAGTCAATAAGGGTAAAGAGGTGTGGGAGGTCAATAAGTCAACTTCTCAATTCAGAGGGACCTACTGCTGACGTGGTTCTCGATTTAAGCCATTAATGAACAATATGGGGACTTAATACTGTTTGTGATCTGTTAATTACCCAAATCTAATCAAAATTTTAAAAAGGTAATTAACTTATCTACCCTCTATATAAAAATAATCACTAATTACAATAATGTATTCTAATTTTAAGCCACTTTTGTACTACTGTCTCCAAATGTATGTTTCAAGCTTTAGAAAAACTCTTTTATTTGAGATTCCATCTCTGTTTAGGATGCTCAAAATGTGCCTCATCTAGTAGTCAATTCTGAATGACTCCACAAACCTCCAAACCAAAATCTGTTGTGTAATCTTACATTGGTATACAGCTTATCTTGACTGAAGAGATGGGAAGCTGCCACAGAGCAAAGTAATTAGATTGAGATCCTTGAATTTGGCCTGGAAACACAATGATTGGGCAGCTCTGTCAGCATCTAATCCACCTAATGGAATGGACCCAACCTTGGCCTGAACTATTGCAATGTAAAGTATACTGCAGCTGCCCATGAATTATATAACATTAAATCATGTCTAGCACTGCGAGGTGACTGACTGAAACACAGAGGTCAAGTTTCTTCTCTAAGTAGATTAAAGAGTAACACAGAAAAAGAAAAAAAACTTTCAAGAGTGAGGTAGTGAAACATTTGTACCCATTTTTGTGGGATAAGTATGAGGAGGGCAGCAAACAGTAAAGGGCATCATGTGATACAAGAACTCCAGTAAGAGTTGAATTTGGGACGATGAAGACATAACTGACACATAAAGATGGAAACTCAGAATTCACTGTGAGTACAGGTCGGCTAGAAAGGCAGCAGGGCGAATAATGTTTAATTCATTCAATCCTGATCATAAACTGAAATGAGACTTGTGCTATCAGATTTCAAAATCTCCAATTCAAAATCTTAATTTTAAAGTCAGCATGGATAAGAGGTCCTTAACGTTTTGGTTTTTTAAATGGATATCTTAACATCTACAATTCAATAACAACTGGGCAGACTCTATGTGCTGATGAAGATCCTGTCATACAGTCCTCTACAAACTAAATCAAGCATAAATATATTCATATCGAATTTACTGTTAATGTGATCTAGAGCTATAAAGAGCTAACAGTAAAACTGCCCAAATGCACTCTATAAATCAACAATGGTTAATCAGATAAAAGCTCAACTTCCTCAAATCCCTTTGTACCTAAAGTGGATTGGAGCACTGTGCTAAAAGCAAATTCAGCAGCAGGACTGTCTGCGGGTTTCTGTCACTGTGTGTGTACACTTACACACATGCACAATAATCCTGTTCACTACAAAGTCATTCAGATGTTCATGTGAGTCTACCCCAGGAATATTAAAGTAAAATATCAAAAGTTCTCTATGCACATAAACGACACATTCATTACAGCCAAAACACCTGATCTATTTCCTCTTGACCTGACTCCCAGAGAGCCAAGCAGATCAAGTGAGGAGGTGCTGTTATGCCAGCTGGAGGTTTTAGAGTTTGGAGTGAGCTAAATCCAGGCAGCTACCTGAACTGCTAGCCTAATACCGTACCTAAGGATGAACCTTGCTGACTTAGGTATACTTATGACGTCTGTTGTGTTGTGGGGATCAGACAGGCATGGGTGAGCTCCAAGAATAAGATTCTCATTGATCCCTATTGTTCTGAAGGTACAGATCTGACAAGATTGGCAGGAGCTAAAATTTGTCTCACAGAGCTTCTTTCTGTAAATCTGTCTGGACATTTTCTTTAGAGTAAAACGAATAGTCTTAACTGTATACTTATTTTACAATTGTTACAATACTTTCACTATAAAGAGTTTTGAAGAGTTAAAAATGACATTAGTGGTGTCAGGTGCATTAGGGATGGGTTAAAATGACAGCCTTAAAGATCATCGCAAAATATTAGTTATACACAGCAGACACAAATACATATCTGCCAAAAAAAAAAACCAACTGAAGTGCAAACGCTCTGAAAACATATCCAATTTATTTATCATATTGCATAACAGAGATGCCAGAAATGTGTCCAGAGTGTCCTGTTTCTCTGGAGAGGCGCCCGCGTCGCAGTATTGTTACGGGTGCCAGCCACATGCCGCTTAGACAAAGACTGCCCCATACAGAGGCAGAAACATGGAGAATTCCTGCTAGTTTTTAAATCTTAGCTATATGATCATGCTCTTCTTTACATACATTTATTCAAAAAGTACTTTGAGGTTAAATTGTGCCACTACAAAACCAGGCAGATGTTTGCTTATATATATCTAATTTTTGGCATACATTCACTGAAATGTATCAAAAATCCAATATTTCATCACAGGAAAAGCGAAGATAGCTGACGACGTTTGACTGAAAGTAGGGCAGTGGCACAGTTAATGTACCTGCAGTCTTTGTTCTGAATCACAATCTCGAAGGTTTGGACACAGCTATCATTTAAGAGGAGCATTCAGGTCATCCCATCAATCTCAATTAAGCTATTTAATTTTCTCTGTTTACAAATGCATGATTTTTCACAGAATAAATGTAACAGTGGGGGGAAAAAAATCAAAAAATGAAATGAAACTGTATCATTAAGATACTATTCTCTAATTTTATGGCTCTGACCACCATTTAATAACATCAATACAAGAGAAAGCACAAATGCCATCAATGACAACTGCTTACATGTACACAGTGCTCAATGGTGCTTCTGCAGCGTGTGAGAGCATGCGCACACACACACACACACACACACACACACA
>CAEMYA010000115.1:3449544-3471111 GCA_903131615.1 Diplodus sargus
CACACACACACACACACACACACAGGCTGAGTGACCTTCATCACACTATGAGGGAACATTAAAGCTGAATATATTTACAAAACCGTACACATCTTAGGGTCCTTTCATGATGAAATGAAGGAATCTTATAATACGAGCTGGAAAAACAAGCATTTTGTTGAATGGTAGTCATCATTTGCATGATGTACCCTCAGTGACATCACTGCACCCTGCAGTACACGCAGTCCGCTATAAAGTATTTAAGCCCTTAGATAACCAATACCTTGACGACGCAATACTCAACAAACCACACTAGATTGCAATGTTTGGCTTGCAGGAAAGAAAGACATCAGCCAAGACACTTTATCCTTCATGCATTAAATCACATTTTTGTTAATGCTCACTTCAAGCATGAGCCCCGCAGATCACTGACTAGTCTCTAGTCTGAATATCCTCTGCTTTATCTCACCTTGTGTCACCTCCCGACAAAGGTTGTCCTTGTTGTTGTTATTATTGTTATTATTATTGCTGTTAAGGCATGTCATCTCCTCCACCATTACTTCATCAGCAAAGCTGGAAGAGCTCTTCTCTTCTTCCTCCTCCTCAGATGCCGAGCTCCACACCTCCATGGTGACCGGAGAAAAACTGCCCTCCGTCTCTGTGTCCATCAGTTAAATCCTTCGTTTCGTCTGATTCTACTGTGTGTTCCCTGTGCTGTGACACACCAGCTGTGTCTCTGGCTGCATTCTGCCAGTCTGTGTGTGTGCCGAGGGAAAACAGTATCCACGAGCCTACGTGAGTGGGTGTATCCACCTGTGTTTGTGTGTGCAAGAGAATCTGAGCTGCCTGGTGTTAATATATAATCCCTCAGACTGTAAGGGCCATCTGTCGTCATGCCTGCCTTCGTTCACCTGGCCACGTTGGACTACCGGGTAAGGCAAGGGGGGAGGAAGAGGAGGAGGGGTGGTGGAGGAAGACAATTCTAAACTGCGAGCCACAAGATCAGATACTGATCACAGTGACCTTGGCCAAGTAAAAAAAGATTAGCATCATACGGAAAAAAACTGAGAAAATAATTAAGGATGGGAGAGATGATGGGGATAAAAGGATGCTGCATTAAGCCCACCCACCCCTGTGAAGATGAGGGAGATGGTAGGTTCCGCCCATACCAATGGCTGCTTGTTCTGAACACATACGTAACAGCAGACACAGAGAGAAGGCTCTGCGTATCACTGCTGCAGACAGAGCCCCACCCACTTCACAGGGGTCTGATGGGAGCAATAGAGTGATGCATTCTATGATTCTATGTGCTTTGACTGGGATTATTGAGGATGAAACACAAATATATTTCATTGGGTTGGTTAAGACTATTCAAACACAAATACTGTTTTTCATCTTGAATCCTTTCCTTTGAATTAACATCCCATCAAATCAAAGGCATTTTTGATTAATTGTCCAGCATATACCGAGTCATCATATTTACTGTCTTTGTCCATCCCATGCCATGCCATCAGCTTCCAATCAAATATTCACCTCCTCATTCATTTTTTACAAACAAACGGACTCTTTTCAGGTCAAATGCAGCATGCAAGAGAATGCTCGCCATCTGTCATATCACATCTTCCTGCAAACACTTGTCCATCTCTGCAGAATAAAATTGTTGAGGATGGCACATCCAAATTAAACAAATGTCAATCAAATTACTCTCTGCAAAAAGGGTTCAACTGGTTGAAGTCAATGGCTAAGGGCAAAAAAAACATAACAAAAAATGCTGGGAGGGATAAAAAGGTTATAAGGAAGTACCGTCTCAAGTACTTTGCCCACAATAACAAGTAGAGACGTGACATGAGCTTTGCCAGTGAGTCACCTCACAGTCATTAAATCAAAGCTCCTCAAAGCCCTTGACTTAACCTTCTCTAGACAGCATATCACCTAAAAGTTTGCCAAGAACCTAATATTAACTATATTAACTCACAAATTATATTTTTTATGAGGGGTAGCTGGTTGTAAAATCTCAAACCACTTCTGTAAAATACTGTGAGGATATGATAACCACCAGTGCAAGTCTCTGGCAACTGAGAATTGATATCACTGGTCAATATTTGTCCAAGGAAACACCAGTATTCATTAGAGATCAGACATGCTCTACCCACAGTCTGCCAACTGCCCAGAGTAATGCATGCTGCAGGGAAGTTTACAGTTTAACCAGACCAATGAGCTCCCTGTGCTGTGCTGCACGTCTGAGTTGATTCCTGAGTAGTACTACACTTGTTGTGGGTTAGTGGTTTTGCCTGTCATTAATGTTTTCTTTAGTGTGGCTTAGAAAATTTCCCAAATGCTTCCTTGAATACTGGGTGTGTTACTCAATGAAACTGAAAACAGCTGCTTGCTGTGACTGGAAACCAAGTTAAGTTATGGGCTTCAAAACTAAAACAACCTGAAAAGCCTTAAACACTCGGAGGATAGTTTCATGACTATGAGCAAGAAGTAGTTATTTGATGTATCATTGACATAAATATTGATTATCACAACTTAGACAAGACTTTGTCACAGAACATGGCCTGAGATATGTATCAATTGCCATATAACACTGATGAACATTTGTATCAATCATAGCAATCAACAGAAAAGGACTGGAAAAAAGTCTTTCAGTTTCTCAAAGGGCAAACACAGTGTGTGACAGGAATTAAAACACAAACAGATGGAGCAGAGTATAGAACACTAAAAACAAACAACACCATATGCCATCTGCCAAAAAGAGTCAAAACATTGTACCATGGCACAACATGGCACAGTCTGCGCAGACCAGGTTAGTCTGTCCCAGTCCTGACAGGAACATGTGGCTTGGCATCGAACGTTATGAGGACACAAACATACAATCTGGTGAAATCCTCCTATTAGAGCGAGGTCATCAAGGGATATCTTGGAATAAAGATCAGATCAGCAAATCTGTCCTGAGAAACCGAGGAAGTCTGCATAGTGGCCTTTTTGTTTACTAATTTTATTTGTTATTTCTACCTCAATGTTCAACATTGGGTAGTGAAAAACAAGACTGTAAATGGTAATGCAGTGAGGGAGATTATCTTGGGCAAGGTTCTGAAACAAAGCAGATACTTGTACGGTGGAAAGTTTCTTAACCTTTCAGATACCATTGCAGAGTAAATATGGCTGATATCTGCTCATTCACATTGTTTGTTTAATGTAATGTGTCGCTGACTCAACCACTGATTTGTGGCTTTGCATCATGAATGTCACACACGTTCTGAAGGTTCTTTAACAGGTCAGGTTAAACATTATACAAATTAAGACAACAGAGCAAAACCGCTAACATTCACTAATCGACCCTCTAATCAAGCCTAATAGTAGTAAAGTTGGATTCTCACAACCTCCCATCGCCCAACAAGTCTAGACAACCTGTGTTTCTACTTTAAATCCATTCTGGGTTGCTGCAGCAATTGACTTGCCAATAATGTCATCATGATGTCATGAGTGGATAGTGGGATACACCGTATGCGAGACTTGAGCGGAAACCACTGTGGAGGCCAAGTGACGGCTGCCTAATCGGCTTGGTGACATTTGACATCTGTGACTTAAAGGGAGTATGCGGAGGAGAGGGGAGGAAGCTTACACTTCACACACTCCAGTCATCTCACAAACACACACACACACACACACACACAAACACACACAAACTCACAAGTTTATTTTCATTTCGGAGCAAAATATGAGCATAAAGAAAAGGAAACACTATCCCACTGATCGCGCAGCAAGTCAAGAAATGTAGTCCTGATTGCTTATTTCTGTAATTAAACTGCCATTTAATTTCTTGAGTAGCTGATCAATTGTTTAGTCTATAAAATGTCAGAAAATATTGAAAAATACTCACCGTGATTTCCTAACATTTAATTTGACATCATCACATTGTGTGTTATCCCTAAACAACACTTAAAAACTTAAAAACATTCAGTTTATTCTAAAATAAGAAAAATAAGAAACTT
The DNA here is from genome assembly GCA_903131615.1 of Diplodus sargus. Lineage (NCBI taxonomy): Eukaryota > Metazoa > Chordata > Actinopteri > Spariformes > Sparidae > Diplodus > Diplodus sargus. Next base: position 3,453,522 of record CAEMYA010000115.1, read on the forward strand.
ATTTCTGTGAAATCAAGAAGTTGGAACAAGTCAAAATCTTTTCAGCATTGGCAGTGACTTCAAGTTTTGTTGCATTTAAGAACGGTCCTGCAAATCACCGTTTTATGGCTGTATATGGGAAATGGGGTGAGATAGAGGGGATAACGTGCAGCAAAGGGCCACAGGTCGGACTCGAACCCTGGGTCGCTGCAGCGAGGACAAAACCTCTGTACAAGCCAACTAAAACCGAGTGAGCAAGCCACTCATACGCTTCATGTTTTCATTCCCCTTAATTTGTTCAATAATTTGCCTTTGTCCAACTATCAAAAGTGAAACATTAACTTTTAACAAAACCTTAGTAATTGCAACTAACACTTGTTCAATGGTTGAACTTATAAAACCAAGGCAATAACAATGGTGAACTGTTGGACCAACGCCTACAGGATCATATTTCCTTCCCTGTGAAAACAGTGTCAGCACTGATACACCCAACAGATTCTAGTAATGAATAGGACCACAAGGAGTCACAGTCTGTATTCATCCAGTAAATTAACCAACTGGGTTTTTTTGCCAAACTGCAAAACATCTTGGAAATTGTAGCCCAGTATGAAGGCAGTAAAAAAAAGAAAAAAAGTATGTATGACAACATTGCAAGCATATGTTCCAAAATTAGGATGAATTATTAAATGGTACTTTTCACCAGAATTAAACACATCACACAGGTCACATAGTCCCAGAACATTACAACATTGTGGCGTTTAATAAAGCCCCAGATCTCATCCCTACACACTATGCTGTACGATCATTGTAAATAAAACGGTACTCACAAAAGTACTTGAGTGTCTCTTCAATCTGCTCGTGTGTGAGCCCCAGAACGACCTCTGGTGGCAGCAGAGGGGTGTGCAGCCAGTCGTCATTGTCGTATCCAAACACACTGTCTGCTCGCAGGGTGTAGTTGGGCTGGCCCTCTGATAGGAGGCTCACTATCTCCAACTCCGGCAGGTCTGAACAAAGGTCTGAGTGTGGGAGAGTGGAACCATCATGTGAGAATTTGTGTGTTTGTGTAAAAATTCATGGGTGTTTGGGTTTATGTAAGAGAAAAGACAAACAAAGAAAGAGAAATGAAGCAGCACTTTAACAACCTCAACCAGGCTGACATGTCACCTCCAACGGCACGCTGCCCTCTACTGATAAATCAATGAACTACACTGTTTTCTTACTTACTACACTGTTCAAATTTGAATTAACCACTGCTGCTCATGGCTTTAGTTTTCTTTGTGTCCTACCTGTTAAAGTTGACACATCGTGGCAGTGTTGTTGTCCCAAGTCCCTGAGTTTCTCAGGTGAAGCAAGATGAAGAGGCTGCGGGGCCACATCCAAGGCCCCTGATTCCTCCCTCCGCCCCTCATTGAGGGAGAAGGTTGACTGGGAGGCCAGGTGGGTCAGTGGGGGCCAGAAGGGAGGAGAACAAGGACCAGGAGGAGAAGAAGCGGAGGTTGAGGAGGCAGGGTGGGACAGCTTGACTCCTGCTGGAGGGTTCAGGGTGAAGGTAAACTTGGAGCTGGGTGTCCCACGGTGGGACTGAGGCCCCCTGGTGGCTCAGGGAGACACTGTAGGCTTCCAGGGCATCAGGCTCGGATTGGTTGAGAAGGTAGTGACTAAGGAAAAGAAAATACAAAAAGGTAGGTTTGAAGCATGGTGTCAATACATCACATGTTGCAGCAAAGAATGAAAAATGTTAACTTCTTATCCTAGTGTAGATACCTGCAGCCTCATTATTTGTACAGGCCTCCACTAACATACTGTACATGTGATTAACAGGGTAAGTATTGAAGAACATGTCATAGTTATTATAGAAACAGCAACTCAAATCACACAGTGATTTCTTTTCACAAAACAAATCCCTCACATTGTTTAAAAACCAACTAGAGAAAAATAAACAAGTCGCAGAACAGATGTAATCGAGGCTACGGTTTCTAATACATCCAACATGTACGTGATTGAGTGATCTTGTATTTTTCACGAGATATGGACTGTCCAAGCATCCAACCTTTTGTTTGATTTAAGGGCCTTTCACTATGAACAAAGCAGGGCCTGGCCTCCTGACTGTGTTTCAGGGTCACAAAGATAGAGTTACCACTGCCTGAACCTACACACAGATCAGGTTCCTCAGCATAACTGTAACAGTGCTTTAACCACACACACAGCATGAGGCAGTACATGCTACATGAATTACATACAGAAACTACAGTGAGGAAAGGTTTCTTATTGCATTCAGTACCATCTGTGACTAATTTAGTTTTGTTTCTGGCATTATGAAATATTGCCTAATAACATACACATATGGGAAATCTTATATCTTGTAAGACTCACGTTCTTTGTATTTGAACAATCACTTGCCAGTCCCTGAGGTACACCTAGCTAAAACAAATGTTGTCTGACACACTACATTCATATCGAAAAGGTATAGCTGACATAACAAAAATACCTCCCTGTAAACTTCAATACAGTTACACAGCATCACAAACTACATCCTCCAAAGCAATCATACAGTTAAATCAACAATTCATTTAAAACACTCTAAACAAAAACTGAACATTAGACAGATAGATAGATAGATAGATAGATAGATAGATAGATAGATAGATAGATAGATAGATAGATTTTTTTCAGCACGATGGCGCCACAACCATAAATGAATCAGAATCAGAATCTTTGCAGTTATGTAGTTGAGATCAAAATGAAGGCCAAGTTCAAAATGGCTGTCGTCCAACCCATGAGTACTGTGTACTCATGTAATAATGTAGTAGTCACTACGAGTAGAGGTCAGCACGTGAACATGAATGAGTGAGAATGAATGAAAAAAAAAAATCTTAAACCTGGAGAACAAGACTTTTTGGTCAGGGCATCTCTGCAGCACTACAGTAGATGTTCACTATTTTGTCACACATTTCACCTTTATCAAAAAATTGTATCGCAATTTCAATAATATTTCAGTTAATTGTGCAGCCCTAAATGAAAATATGAAAGTGTTCTCACACTGTTCAAAAAGCGGTGTATTAGTGTCACGTTAATGCTCTTCTCGCACAGACCGGTAACAAAGACACTTGATACCTCGGCCCAGTTATTGCAGTCAATAAACCATGCTGGCCAGAGGGCAAAGGGTTAGGCCCAATTAAAGTAACAGCCACTCGCTTATCATGGTAAGTAGTAGTACAGACAGGCACATCATGTGCACACATTATAATACAGCCACCTGATTACACATGAATGAACAAACCCCCGGCACCAGTCTCACTATAACCACCAGAAGCCCTTTTTCCCCCCTTTATCCTCGCTAGTCTCCTCTGCTCTTCACTGCACACTCCATCCAATCAGCTAAGTGTGTTGGTCCGTGGCCAACACTTCCCCATCAATCCTCTCTCTCTTATAGATGTCAGAGGAGTCACAGCACCTGCAAACACTTCAGCTTTTATATCTACCCTCGCCAGACGGACCAGTTCTGTTAGTGCTCTGTGTATGTTTTGCGTAAAAGGTTCTTGCATACATAGACTCATTTTGTGGGTATAAAAATATCTTCATTTCTCACACACACAAAATAAAAGCTGTGTGCTCATGAAGAGGAAAAAAACTAGGCAGGTCCAAGCTTTTCACATTAACACTCTGTCAGTTCCAATTTAGCATTGAGTGAAACACGCTGTTGGTTTGTTAACCATGCAGCCAAGCGAGACCCTGTCAGCCACTTATGGGTGACACTTGGGGACATGGTTATTAGCCCTCTCTCCCTCCTTTGTATTCTCATCTTTTTACTGTGCTAGGCAGGAGGCCAGATGGGGGGAAAAAAACTGTCAGCTGAGTAATCAGCTTGATCATCATTTGTACAGAACATAATGGAGCTGCAGAGAAGATAAGCGCACCAGCCACTATGACAAACAGCAACAGAATAACTGGCCAAAACAGACTTAAAATGCCATCAGGGCTTTTTGGAAGTATTCCGTAACCAGAATCAATGTGACTGTAATCCAATAAAATCATAGCAAAATGAATCACATGAATTTCAGTAAGAAAGGCGTGCTACTGTCTTGATGTCATATCTGAACTAAAATCCTGCCTTTGTCCTTGGACCTGAGCTGAACTCGACATAGGTGAAGGGTGTTTGAAAAGCTCTACGTTGGTACTCTGTGCAAACAATGCTCTTCCAGGAGGGTGTGTACGTGAGCAGAGGCACACAGGGGTGAAAGAGAGACGAAGGGAGGAGAAGGAGGGAGAGAGGATGCACCAAAGGGGTTGAAGGAGGGGTGCATTTCCGACATGGGTATTAATTCACTTTGCAAGCTATCCAAAACAGTTGTTTCTTTTGACCTCTTCTTAAAAGCGGAAGGGATCTACATCTCTGAACTAGTACTGCAACAATTAGTCCAATTAAGTAAATCACTTTGAGTCTGTAAAGCACTTTGAGTTGCCTGTTGTCTGAATGGTGCTATACATATAAACTTTCCTGGATTAATAAAAAGATTAATTGAAAACTTTTTTGATAACCGATTTATCATTTTCATAATTTCTCAAGCAAACATGTCAAACATTTCCCGATTCCAGCTTAAACGTAAAGATTTGTTGTGTTTCTGTGTCTTTTGGACTGTTGGTTGGAGAAATAAAAGCAATTTGAAGATGTCCCTTTGGGATCTGGCAAGTTGCAATAAGCACTTTGCAATGTTTTGACATTTTACAGACTAACCGATTGAAAACATCAGAGGCCGCAAGATTTTTTGGGCCAATGGCGATGTTGACCTTGGGAGTAATCATTTCAACAGATATACATGCATCTTAGAAGTGACTCCTCAAACACTTTTGACAGAAATATGTAACACAGGCATGATATTTCATAGTTTGACAATAAACTTGTCCAAAATGACATCAGTGCACTGAAACAGTAAACCTCACTGGGAACTTAATAATCACACATCGCCCCAAGCATCTTTTTCTGCACTGTAATCTCAAGCCAAAAAAAGTTATCACATTGGCGCATATCTGACAACAAAACAGACAGACCGATAGAGCTATATCTGTGACCGACCAATATATTGGTCAGGCTCTAAAAACATATTGTGATTACTTTGATAGATATTACAGAATGATCAAGTTTATATCACATTTTTCTTTCTTCTTTAATGTTTTCTTACATTCTCTTACTAGATTTCGAGGCCAGGGCATTTCTGCAGCAGTGCATTCCATTATAATTCTGTTTCATGGCACATTTTTCCTTAATCAAAAAACTGCAACTTCTGCATTTTGGAACAACTGTCAGTAGTTAAACAATAGCATATCTTAAACCTTAAAATTAAACGTAGTGGAACTCAAGCCACGTAACTCTGAGATTTGTTTTGCAAACGCTTCTTAAATACATGGCCCACATTTTAAATCTCCTTAAAAGGTACCTAAATAAGGAGAACTTACTGTGGCTTTGGTCCAAAAAGATAAAACTAATCTGTAAAAGCAGCTAATTTGGATGAATGTATCATTAGCCTAATTGTATAAATATTGGGCAGTCAGCATGCCCTTGGTTCTTACTTGTCACAATCTCAGGGCAGTCTCATCTCTGCCTACCTGAACAGGCAGTGAAAGCTTGTATTTATAATTTACAGGGCAGTCTACTTCAGTTATCCAGAGTTAGCAATATAACAGGAAAGTTAACAGTATGAAATAGAAAAATGAGACTGCCTTTGAACGTGTTTTTACTTCTTCAAAAAAATCTACAAGAACATTTGTAATTTAACAGTAACAGTAATAGGGCCTTAGCTTTAAGTGCTTAAAATCCATGAGGTGCAAAAAAAGTCACTTAACTCCAGCCTGCACTACATTATTGCTGTAAGCTTTCAGGACGCTAGAGAATAACACACACATGCTCTGGAAAATTGCAGCAATTTAATGATTAAATGCCATTCGATAGTTTTACAGGCTGGCCTAAGAGGCTCTGCATACAGAAATGCTTTGACATATCCTGCTCTACACCTCCAGAATAAACTACTATTGGGATTGAAAAGTCAGCACAAGGAAACTCAAATCTAAACTCAAACTGAAAATCTAGGACAGGTTCATAAAAAAACTACTAAATCATCTCTGTGGGTAAAGGCCAAATCCAAACTTCAGGCTGGAGAGAATATTTGAACCTAATCAGGGTAGAGGATAAGATGACCCAACCAGAGATAAGCGGACGTGCATTAGTTCACGATCTGAGCACAGCGTTCACTCCACAAACACTTCACAACAACCGGCAACCTGCTTGCACACACGCACACTCTGCATCACAAGGCTATTATGGACCAATCAAACTGCACTATGATGTTTAACAAGTCATAATGGATAAACTATCCGTGTCACCAACCAATGTAACATTCTGCTACTTAGGTTACAGTATCTGTGCCATTTACAGAAGACTGAATAATCACACTGATCATTTATTCTTTTGTAATCAAAATAAAAATCATTAGTGCGGTTAAAATTAAAAGTGGCTTTGAGTAAATACTGGTATGCAAAAGTTAGTGGTTAATTAAATATTGTTATGTTTTAGCAGTGGTCATCACAGATACTATTTCTGAGAATAATAATGTTGCATCATGCCTGAATCCCTTTAAAACCTTGCCCTGGTTTTCAATAAATCCAGTAAGATTTAGAGCCTGACCGATAACTTGGACGATATTTGCTCACTGCAGATACTCAGTATGGTAAATACCAACAAACTGAAGAACAGAAGTGTCAAAGATATATTTCAAAACAGCTTCACCATTTCAGTTTGTCCACCTGAAAGTAATGACAAGTTTGTTTAACTATAAATGTACTGTCCACAGAAAAAATATACAATTTATATAATATGTTTATTTATGAAGGGTTCGAGCAGTTTTCTGAGCAGAGGAAGGGAGATGGCTCACTCCACTGTTGTTTCAATCATCAGTTCCAGAAAAAAAGACCCAGTGAGTTGCTAGATTTAGTAGACCAACATGGCATTTTATCTGCCATAAAAGGCAATCGTTATCGTCGAGCCCTGTTATGCAGTGGGTTGTGTAGAAAATTCATATCAGCCAAATTATTAAGAATTTAATAATTAATTAATTCTTAAATTCTAAATTATTAAAGCGTTATTATTGATAAGCAGCTGCACACAGCCACAAAAACGTGCACTGCTGTGAAACTGGTGTCTGGTCACACTGACCCCTAATTCCGTGAATGACATCATGATCATATTATTGTCAACGACAGCCATTCTAAAGCACGAGACTCCTTTGCAGTGTTGAATTAGGAGAACATTTTGGTTAACCATTAACCGTTAACAGTAGGTTTCCATAAAAGGAAGTTTTATCATTCATTCGGAGATATCAATCATAAAGTTGATTCAAGTAACATCTGGGAAATGGGAGTCATACAACACAGATACGTTGCAAAATTATATTCTGTGCCAATATCTGTCCAACTATTAATCACATATTTTTAGAATATAAGGCTCGTATCAGCACACTGCAAACAGAAAACCTACTCTATGAAAAAAGACAGGATATGATGCATGACACAAAACAAATATTGAAGTCTGCCATATTAAAGAGAGCTGGAAAAGCTTGGGAAACGGACTGATAAAGATGAGGTGCCTTAAATGAAAACATGGCAAATGGGAGGAAAGAGAAGGGCTGCAACAAATTATTATTTCAAACACTAATTAATCTGTCAATCATATTTTTACATTTAACAATTAATAATCTTGTTTACTGAATCAAAGACAACAGTAAAAATGTGAATTAAAATGTCACAGAAATGTTCCAAACTGCTTGTTTGGCCCACAATGTTTGGCATTGTGACACGTGACAAACAATGAATCAACTATTGGATTTGTATATGATTAATCAACTAATTGCAGTACTAGGAAAGAATATGGAGTTCAAGTGAGTGGAAGGAGAACAAATAAGAAAGACAGCTGAACGGCTAGAGAGTATTACATAGATAGAATAGACAACAGGAGAAAAAGAGCATGGGAAACAAACAAGAGGTTGGTGTACAGAGGACCTTAACGTGAGTAAGAATGTCACCCTGACAACTGGGGGAGCTATATCTGGACAGCAACTCCATGTCAAAAGAAAGTGGTCACAAAAAACCCAAATACCAATTAGTCACTCTCTAAAGGGCAATCTGCTCTGTTCACTCAACATGTGGTCTTTTAAACCTGCTCCGGGAGGAACATGTAAGGGACACGCACAACTTTGGTTCAAAACATCAGACCCATATTACAACATAGTCACCCTGTAGATCTTTGAGATCTGGGCTTTGAGATTATGATTCAGATTTCAAGATGAGGCTAGTGTACAACAAGTCAAGTCACTGACTAACTGACAAACCACTTTAAAACAGTCATGAAACTGATAGATCAAGAGGCAAGGTTTAAATAATAACTCCATTCAGCAAATTCCCATCAGTCTGTGGGCAGGCAGGATTTACATCTGTGTTATGTGTTATAATGTTGCTAAAACAACAGATTATTTCAGACTGAGGGCGGTAGACTTCAGGCAATCTAGAGCCCTCTTTTGAATCCAGGTCAATCTATTTGACTATCTTAAAATATATTTTGTTCTCTCACATCAGCTTGTCTTTTTAATCTTTAAGTGAAAAAAATGTATCCAACGTCAGCTGCAAAGTTCCCTGAGCATTTTTCACAACCAAGAGTTACATATGAAGTCTGAGAAAACATAACAGTAACTACCTCTAGTAATGCCAGATTAAATCGTAGCACTTTGAGACACGGATATGACAGACAACACTTTGAGGACAATCTCAACCTAAAAAAAACTTTGAGAGAGCGAAACAAACAATTTATCATTTATCTAAAATATGTATTTAACCTGGGGACATATTATACCACATGTATTTCTTTATTTGTTCCTTCTTCTAAACCCATTAGCGACATAACTGATCTGATTAGACAAGTAGAAAGTGCAAAAAACTATTTCAGGATACAAACAAGGGTACAAATTAATTTCTATGTGTTCTGAGGCAAATTCTACCAGTTTGTAACATCTGACACTTCAAAAGCAAAGAAAATGAAATAGCCTCGGGACGTCTAATCCGCAGTGTTGATTGAAAAGTACACTGAAACAAGCCTGAAGCTGAATTAACACATCGCACAAAGTGACACAGTTTGGCAAAGAAAACAAATTAGGTTCTGTCATGTCGACTTGGTACATATAAAGGTTTCTGTGCTGAATTAGGGCTAATCAACACAGAATGAGTACAGCAACAAACAGAGACAGCATGCTAAATGCTAATAACACTGGACAAGCGAGGAAGCCAGAGAATTACTACAAAAACTGAAAGAGACTTACTGTGCTGCTGCAGCAGTTATCTTAGCATGCAATGGTTTGTGTAGGCAGGTCACAGACTCCTTAAATTTGGGTCCATTCAATGAAATGCTCTCTGCTGCTAGTGCTGCTTTACCGGCCGGCTTCTGTCCTGTCCTGAGTGTGTCCTGTCAGAAAGAGAGAGAGAGAGAAAGCAAGGGTGAAGCGGGCGGAGGTGGGGCTGAGGGGGGAATGAAAGAGGAGGAGGAGGAGGGACGTTCAGAGAAAAGGCGTGCTGTGTGCGCTTGAGACACAATGGACAGACAGAAGCAACTTCAAAGACGAGGGTGTCCGGGCCTACAATTGTCCAGGTTGTTGAACTACAGCATCAGATCAGGAGTTCCGTCGTCCTAATGGACACAGTCATTTGCATCCGCCAAACACTGCAAAGCTCCCGGCTCTGGTTTCCACTGTATTATTCAAATCAAATAAACGACTATAGTTCAGCCTTTATCACAGCGGCAATGCCAAGTCTGTTTCCCAGCACTACTGGTCACTGATTTACAGACAGCAATCAGTCGGTCATCAATATCAAGCTATTTCAAAATTGGAAAACAATACAACTACAAGGTTATGTTTGACAAATCAAGCTTGTGAATGTTGTATCATTTTTATGCATTTATGGATAATCATTATATTTAACTAGAACAATAAAGATTACTCTAAGTGTCTAAATTGATTTTTACCTTACTTTATCTTGCATGTTAACACTTGAGAGAGATTTACAGTGTCCTAATGGTGAGTTTAGACTACATCCTGGTGGAGAAATAAAAACACAGACATTAATGTATAGAACAGCAGCAATGGTGTTTACGGTAACTCGTTTAGCAAGCAGCTCACAGAGGTCATCACTTTGTGTTAAAGCTGGCTTAACTTAATGCTGGGGGAAATGGGGGGAAAATCACACTGTGTTGTTCAGTCAACAAACAAAAACACTGAAAAGATCACAAAACAGAGAAAAATACAATTCATACTAAGACTGAATGTCTTCACATATGCTACAAGCAACATAAATAGCACACGGATGTAGAGGAAGTTCTGCATGTTTATGTGGCAAATTAGGGGAGTCTTATTCAAGGACTCCATGTCTACCAAAAAAGGGCATTGTGGTTTCTTATAGACCTTCCACTTGTTCTAAATTAGCCCGAAGACTTACCACCCCCTCTGTTATCCAGCATGTAACCTGATAGTCATGATATCATAGGAAATAGCTCAAATAATCATGACATCACACAAGATGCTTTCCCAAAAAAAGTAAGAGGCTTAAATGCCAAAAGTATGCTAAGCTCTTTGAGCTGATCCTGTTCTATAAAGGAACAGCTTCTACACTTAAGAAACACACTGACATGGCATTTGGATAGAATTTAAAGATATCTGTTAAAATAGTTTGACTTATAAATGCCTAATAAACAGACAAGCAAAATTATTGAGAAAGGATGGCAAGATTGTGCCCTAAAAAACTAAAAAACACTCACCATCTGTGACTGAACTCCAGGGCCTGCGTGTCATTTCAGAGATTTGCTGTTGTTTATTAATACGAATGTGTAAATTGAAACAATACTGTTGGCCACATAATACCTGTATTTGGTACCAGTACAATAATTAAACTTGTTTGATACCTTGCAATGGATAACAACTCAACTTTTTTTTTTTATCAAAAAACACACCAAAGATTCTAAATCATAAATTGCCTGATCAAAGAATAACTTTTTAAAAAGCATGAATTAGGGTTGCAGCAATGTATTGGTTTCAATATACCTTATAATTTAAATTCATGGTTATCGTACCGTGTACATTTGCTTATCTATGGTATTGAATAGTATCATACTAATGTTGTTCAAACATATATATTTTGTATATTTAACTTATCAAATCTAAGATAAGTTCGCATAAAGTTTCGGGGAATAGTAATTAGTAAAACTTATAATAAAGTATTCAAACAAAAAAAACCTCTGTTTTCATTCTTTTAAGTCAGTGTAATTGGGGATGAAAATGTAAGACCGTATACCCTGATAATGTGAAACATGACATTTTCTGAGATGATAATCCTACCATGAAAATCTCACGCTGCTTCAACCATAGAATGGATCTGATCAAGCATGATGCAAACTCACAGGCCTGGACAGTTTTCACAACTGTGAGTTTGCTGCATGCTTGTGTCGATCGTTATTGACACAGTTCTGTCAATAATAGTGCACTTTAAACACGATTTAATGCATTTTGACATTAATCACGTTTTGTGAATATGTTTTCTATTGTAAGTGAAACATTAACTCAAGAAAAGAGGGAGACAGGTTGAAACAGGTTGATTATTCTCTCACCTTGGCTGTATTACAATGAAGAGTGATTATGTTTGTCATGTTTCGTACAGAATGAAATACCTAGACCTCATATGAGATTGTATTTGGGTCAGACACGAAGCCAGTCCCCTGGGTTAAATCCCCATGTTGAATACACAGTGAATAATGTGTGGTTCACACACAAAGGTGCCATTCATCTCCCATCGGTTTATGTGTGTACAGAGGCTGCACCTTCTGTGAGTCTGTACTGTCCGACTCTACAGTACAGCTTAAAGCTTCTTTTAAATCAACTTCACCACCTGCACTACTGACAAGGAGAGGATGACTTGTTTAAAATACTGGAGTCAGTGTTTTGACAGAGGTGGAGACTTAGGCAACGTTTTTACTCTTACAAGCTAATGGTTACTGTAAATAAGTGACTGTGTTGAACATTTGACTGCAAAGTGTCACATAGTCAAGTGTTTAGAATTAAACATTGCTTCCTAATTTTACTCTAACTACATTTTATCGCCATTGATGCCAAGGAGCTAACATTGTAAGAGACAACATAATTAACAAACTCAGAGGACATAACTTAGCTAGCAACCAATATAACCTAAAAAGCACATTTTTAATTACAAGCAACTGATTGGTTCGCGTCAGAGCAAAGCTTCACTAAATTAATGATCAAATGTTAAAAGTAAGTCAAAAGTTAAGTGTGTAGAAGATGATAAAACAGGACAACTCGAACCGTAACATCAACACTTCCACCCCCGGCGGCAGTATCCCACCCTGCAGCGTTATGGAAATGTACCCTCCCAAAGTTTGGACAGTTCACGAAACAAACAAAGCGACAGGTCCAGCACAGAAGTGTGTAAGAAGCGACATTACAGGTTAACAAAAGGGAAGCAGGTCAAACTTACATATTTATTTACTTCGCGTGTAGTCAAGGTCGTAGTCGGCGCTGAAGTTTACTACAGCGAACTCTTGGGTCTCTCAGCTGTCACAACGGCTGGTCTGCTCCGTGTTCCATTTGGTCATCTTGAAAGCGAGGCATCATGGGATATGTAGTCCTTCAACAAAAATGGCCCTTTCCTAACCCATAGCAGTAGATTTTGGAAAACTAAACCACTTCATACAAAGCTACACCTCTAAGACTATCTGTTTATTACACACTCTTAGAAATAATGACTGTAATAGTCACTGTCAACTGCCAAAGAGCACATACAGTGTTATTCTACTGTACGTTGTAGGCTATAGGGACAGGTGATAGACTCATGGGTATTAAGGAGCTCTATAGTAGCAACTGGTCACATGCAAAGTATTTTAAGCTAGAGAAATCACATCACACCCTGTTGATATTATTGGTTTTCCTATCTGACTCAGATCGAGTGTGAGTGTGTGACAGGTGACAAACTCTCAGCAGCAGCGCTAACTGCTGGAGAAATACCTGAACTCCATTATTAGATGTAGGCTATACATGAAAGCCATGACTACTATTACATTAACAAATACTTGCCATATTTGAGCTGGCAGAATGTATAGATAGATAGAAGTGTTGATGATGTACTTTCTCATCAGACCCTCTTTCATTACAAACAGTGACCTTTACAAGCACTACATGTCCGATTGTTACGTGTGCCATTAAAAGAACATCTGTAGTTATTTTCAGCTGCCTCTCTTGCTTTATCTGAATCTTCTCAAATTAGCAAGGACACCCACATGTGACTGGACCAAATGCTGAGCTATTTTAACCCTGAGAGCCGGGCAGCCACCAAGCTTGCCTGAGAATGTGCACAGACATACTACACACTTTCAAACCAACATACATCTGATCTGACCCTTACAAATGCCTCCCCAACTTCATGTTCCGTGGTAACTGATTGTGTTAGTCTTTGTCTACCTCTAGTGGCAAAATTGTAAAACTGATTGTAGTCGTCATTAACATCTGGCTCAAAGATTTCTTGCTCAATTACCTATAAACACTTGTAGAGATTTTTATTGAGTTTATGAAAAGATCTCATTTTAGAATTTTAAAATTTTCATCTACAATCAAACTGGTAGATTTGTCTTTTGGAATTAAATGGCCCATATAAGGCAATAATGAGCTGAACTTGTCATAATTACATGGAAATTATGGGAAAATCACCGCTTATCTTATAGGGGGAAGTAAGAATGTGTGTCACTTCCCGTCACAACAAACCAACTGTAGAAAAAATACTTCCTTATTGGCGTATTTCTTCTCATGCCACCACTTTGTCAGTAATCGTTCATTGTTGCTATTATTGTATGCGTGTGCATATGCTGTATATGTATATACATTCATGCATATTGAAATAGGATAGCCATTACATGTGATTCATCTAATGTATATTTCTATGTGTGTACACATGCTAATTTGTTTCATTATCTATTCTATTGTCTCACCTGATATTATTTACACTTTTTGTTATTAATTTCCTTACTTGTTTGTTCTTAATTCTTATTGTGCTTTGGCGACTCATCTCTAACGCCAGTAAAGCCTATAGAATTGAACTGAAGTGAATTTATGCTCTTCTGCATTTGACAAAACAATGTTGCATCTTCCAGTTCTAATTAAAAGCTCCAGGACAAGCAAATGAACATTGAATGTTGTTTCCAAGCTCAGCTTCTAAGCCAACATGGAGAAGTGTTAGGAGTTCTCAAAATGATGTCAAGTTTTTTACATCTACAGTTCCAAGAAGTGAAAGAGAAGCGAAGACTCTAGGAAGTCAGTGTAACAGAGTGTCAGCAGTAGGCCAAAAGCTTTAGATGTAATGAGTAAGTGAACTTTGAGTGGCGGGTCAACTGCTTATTTTCAAAGGTCAAAAGCGAACGGTCAAACTCGGTTCTGCTGTGGCTTTGGAAAATCCTGCAAACATTTGGACAATCTGGTCAAATTAAAACACGATGTTCTTGTCTGCTGTAATGCTGCAGCCACAAAAACACATGGCTTTACTCAATGTGAGGATCTCTTACATGGTACAGGTGGTCAGCTGCGGCTCTACTGTCCATTGTTTTAAAACATTCCTAGGTGGACAGCCAACACTACAGTGTCTACGTGTCTTCCATTTGTAAGTGATGATTAATAATTTACCACAGTCTCCATCAATCCAGTGAGCTAGTGGTCTGCTCCAGGCCACTTCCTCTCCCAAGGACAATGGGACCATTTCCTGTGGGGTGCGAGGCAGAGGAGGGAGCAAAACAGGCCAGTATTGTAGAGCAGGGACATCATATCAGCGTGTCCTGTCCTTGGAATGAAAGATTCAGGCGCACAGTGAGATTCATGGTCTGTTCGCTGGGAGGTTACAGGGCAAGACTACAGACATCTTATTGACCCCTGCCCGGAGAATATCCAGAGAATTTGTTCCGAGGTATGTTGGACTTTGTAAAGATATCTATGATGCAACGTATTACTGAGAAAAGATAAAGAGAACATAAGCTCATCAGTGTAAACAAGCAGCCTCTAAACTACTCTGACAGAGGGAGAGAGGCACACTTCTACATGAATTGATTTATAAAAGGAACCGACATGAAAAGCTAGATATTGAATTAGCGCTGTAGCCAAAAAGATAGGTATCTTTGACAGAGTCTGCACTAGCTGAAGTGCCACATGAAGACCCAATCTTTCAATTCCTGGCTAATTTACAAAATAAAGAGGCTGCTGTATTCAAAACAATGGCACCATTCATGTCAGTGCTGCCGCTGTGTCCACTGTCCAGGGATCGACTAGAGGAAGCCAGAACAAGTCAAAGACATGCAAAATAAAAGGGAAAGTCACAGTTTTCATAGTAAGAAGTTGTGCAGCCACTGCCCCACTCAATGTATAGTCTAATAAAAGTCAAGGCCCTCGAGCACCACATTACAAGAGTGTTATTTGGGCCTGAAGCTGTTTTTAAAGGCAAGGGGCTGTCAGCCCACACATTCACCCTGACAAATATAATGGCCTATATAACCAGCAGTGGCCTTGTCCTCCTCCGTCCCTGTCTCTTTCATTTGCGGAGGCACAGATGATGACTGTCACAATGGCCGCATAGGAGAGAGCGGTGACAATATGCCCCGAGGCAGGACACGGTATACAGCCTGACCTATCTGAGTCCATCATCCAGTCTGAGGGTGTCACACAGACAGCAGGACTAGTTTCTGTCACTGTTGGACATTAACAGCACCATCAGTGTGTAGGTGGAGGGATATCTTTTTTTTTTTCTGCCTGAAATGAGTCAACAATTAACAGAAAAAAGTTTTGCTGCTTGAGTGTTTTTCAATTGCTCTGTTTCTGCTTGTTGTCTGTGCAGGGAGGGCCATGGATGTTGGCACAGCAGTGATCAGGGACATGCACAGTCAGTCCCCTGCAGATGAAATGGCCGTTTTGCAGTTCGCATTTTGTAGTTATCGACTTGTAAAAGCAGGAAAAGCACAGCTGTGACCAGTAATGTCAACGATGGCTCCATTACATTAACTGTTCCGGTAAACCCCGTCAGTGAGTGAGCGTGCACAACACCAGCGCCCTCGAACTGGCTCACCTAAGTGAAATGCAGCCATCATTAACGCTATAAATCCACCTTTGCTTTTCCTGTTTTGACATGTCAAAGCATCCGTTGTGAAAATGGATTTGCATTATTCCGTATTTTCTGACACTCTGTACAACGGATGGTGAATTGATTAATGGACAAAGTAATCAGCAGATTGATAGATATTGAAAACAATTGTAGGTCGGAGCCCTAATCACTTTTATTTTTGTGATTTTAGTGTTCTCACAGTCCAGTTTTACAGTAGCAACTGTGGATACATAGATTGTTGTATGTAACACAAAGGTTCAAATGGTTAAAAATCTAAATTGTACATGAATAAAAACTCTGACTCACTTTATCTTGCTCTCGCTTGTCCCTCTCTCTCTCTCCTTACCAACCCCTCTAAAGAAACTGATGTCAAAAAGGAAGAAAAACAAAGATTGTGTCAGTCACATGACACAAACGCACATAACAGATTGCATCTGTTTCTCTGTAAAGAGCGTGAGCGTCAGACCCTCTGGCTGTGTAACGCTTCCCGGCCGCGGTGACTCATAGGCCTACTGCCGTCTGGTTTCGAGTTGTAATCAAGGTGTGGTCGAGTCCTCATACAGGTGCAGGCAATGGTGGTTACAGTACATGCAAATGCGCACTATTGTAATAGCAACATGCCTGAGCAACTCAAAACGCGATATAGCTCTTAACATTTGAACTGTAACAAGCCTGAAGGTTTTCTTCTTCTACTCAAATGTCCTCATGTTTTGCTCAACGTGCTGGACTGTTTTTATGTTTAGTATATAAAGGCCATATAGTAGCTTATGTGGTATTCCTATACACGGCCACGGGCTACCTTTAGGCTACAGGTTAAGTTTGTTGTTGGATATAAATGTAAAAGCATTTTATGTAGATGAAGTTTTAAGTATGTTCACCCTTGTAGCGTTATCATGAACCCATAGCAAGCTCTCTTAACGTTTTGCTGTGATGATCCGTTTAAAATGCGACAATAAGCGACAGTTTTGAAGAAGTTAACGTCAACCTGCTGTTTGTTTGGTGGTTGCAGTTCCTAGTAACAATAAAACTCTCTGTGACGCGTCTCCCGCTGTAGCGTTGTCCTGTGGCAGGGTGGGGTCGGGCTGGAGGGGCGGAGTCTGGGCTGAGGTGACGCTTCTTTTACTCATTTTTGTTCAGAGGGCTGTCGGCCACCAGCAGCAGCAGCAGCAGCACCAGAGACAGTGAAAGTGAGGAGAAATACAGACAAAGTGTCCCGCCTCGAAGAAAACCACTCGGACCTGGAATAAACTAAGACGCTTCCGTGTGTTTCGACAGGTAAGATTCGCTGCGTGTTGCCCACGGTTACTTTCTCCAACTGTTTTTTAATCCGCTGTTGAGTGTCTTTGTCACCGACGCGTACGTATTCCCCCCCCCCCACTCT
>CAEMYA010000115.1:3471135-3492486 GCA_903131615.1 Diplodus sargus
TTTATAAACATTTGTGTTTGTGTGGAGTAAAGTTCTGGTTACATTTCCCTTTTTTAATTTTATTTTGCTTACCTGGGTGCAAATCCAGTCTTGTATTAGGAATTCATTTCCGCATGCCACAAACTGGCCACTACAGGCTGCTGTTTTCGGAGTCAACCGCGAGCTCTCCAGCCCCCAAAAGTAACACACTAAGTGAAGAAACTCAAAGTTTCTTCAGTTTTCACTCGTCACTGCTCGTTTTGCTTAACTTTTACGACGTTTTTGGCCTCAGTATCGATCATTAAACTTGACGTCACTTGTCAATAGATACCCACAGTGGTGCCCAAGTGTTCGCGCGTGCGTGTTCGTTAGTCCGCGTGCGAGAGAGGCAGGTGAACAGGAGAACGGCTGTTAGCATCATTTGTGGCTAATGTAGATTATATTTCTCTATTAAAAGGAACTGATGAAGAGTATTTGAAATGTTATCAGAGTGCGAATCTCACTCATTCAGTTTCATGACGCTCAACATGTTTGCAACGACAACAGCAAACAAAGCATTTATTGTTCTGACT
Organism: Diplodus sargus; assembly: GCA_903131615.1. Classification (NCBI taxonomy): domain Eukaryota; kingdom Metazoa; phylum Chordata; class Actinopteri; order Spariformes; family Sparidae; genus Diplodus; species Diplodus sargus. The sequence continues at coordinate 3,471,687 of CAEMYA010000115.1, forward strand.
AACTCAACAATATCAATGTATGCTATATAAAGATGAAGCTGAAGTGACTAAACCATCACTCAGACCACAGAAAATTAGCTGCCATCTACTTTTAGCCGCTAAGTCATGTTTTAAAGGTAAAATGGGTCAAAAGTACACTGTTTCTGATATGTAAAAATAAAGTTTTTTGTATTTATTTTATAGTCCTCTATGAATTTATGTTGATTGCATTTGGGTTTTTACTGTTGGTTGGACAAAACTATTTAAAGATGTAATCCACACAGTTTTCTGACATCTTACAGATCAATGACAACCAAGAAATTGTGGCTGGGCATTAGGCTATATGGATGTTTTATTGTCTCTGTGATAGTCTACTATATATCGTCTTAGATTGAGGTTATCGTTATATTGTTATGTGGCACTAGTGTTGTCCTTTCCTGGTTCTAAAAGCTGCCTTCCAGTGAAGTGAAGTAATTTTTTTTTCTTGACTTACTTTCCACTTAGTTATTATGTCCACAATATAGATGATTATTTATCAAAATCTCAGTGTGTTAATATTTTGTTCAAGTACCAAAAGTCATCAACATTTGGTAAAAAATTAATTGATATTGGATTTTGTCTCTGTCCTAGGATTCGTGAAGTCATTTGAGGAGATTTTAATATATTGAATAAATATTATTTCAGGCCACCGCCCAGCCCTACAAGAAATTAATTAGCAGATGATGACTGATGCGATGGCAGCTAACAATTATTATCATTAATTGCAGCTAAATTATGAGTTAACACAACTGTAGATACTTCAATGATCTAATGGTGCATGTGGGAGGGACTTTTTGTTCACAGGAATCTGTGATGTTTGACATTGAATGTTGAATCACAGCAGTGATGTCTCCAGGTGTTGCCAAATCTTCAATGATGTCATTACTTTAGTCTTAAGATGCTCCAGATTTGACAGGACAGCAGTTTTTCAGCCCTGCTTCCTGACCGCAGGACTTTATTTCATTTGATTTCATGAGTAAATCTAGCATCCGTTTTAAATGACTTTATCTTTATCCTCTTTTTTTCTTATCCGATCAAGTAATTTGCGGCATCCCCCTCAGCCAACTTTATCTGTTTAGGTCAAATTTGACACAGGGTCATGTTGGAATTAGAAGTTAAACTGCTTTTCTTCAAAACTGAGCCTCTGTCTCTTGGACCGTTAAACACCTAAACACATTACCTGGTGTATTTTTGTTGGAATATTCAGAAAGATACACTATCACAGAGCAACAAGAATGAGCTCAACAAGTTTGTGGTGTCCAACTTGTTTCTAGAGCAATACATCCAGCTGAACAGAGGCTGCTGAATGTGTGTCAGGATGAATAGGACATAGTGCCAATACTTTCTGCCAGCCAGGCCTCCACCGAGCTCGCCCTGTGTCATCAAGTAGTGCAGCGGCAGACTGGTTGGAAAGCTGTTCATGTCTGCCCTGGGGGGAGAGGGTGGATGGGTGGTGGGACGCAGCGGAGGGAGGAGGGGGGTGACTTACTGTAGATTTCGCAGCTACAGCTGTGGTGCCACAGTGATAATCTCCCCCCTCCTGCTTAATTCCGTGATACTGTCCTACATTAGCAGAGCAAGGGGCCAGGAGATCCTTCAGTTTATAAATAGGTCTACACTTTGCAAAGGGGATTACTGTATGGCATATATCCTGACCTCTTTGTTTAGCTTGAAGGATTTCTTTTCCTATGGATTCACTGTCTTACTTCGTGTCTGTCTGTGTTCAGTGGTGCCTTACTGACTACTTTCCAGGGGCTCGGTAGCAGCCACTCAGCGCACACATCATGTGACTTGCTCTGTGTTTGCATATCAGCCTGCCTCAGTGTTTTACTGTTCCCATGGAGAGCAGGACGCATGGAGATAAAGTTTCCCGTCAGCTACGATAGGGGTCTTTGTGCTTGGAGTCAAAAGGGAGGTGGTGTAATGGCATCAACATCTCAATGGGGTGAACGTCCAGGAAGACTTGATCAGACTATGCTGTGGTCAAAAACCCAAGGCTCAACCCTTCGGAAATCACAGTGGTGCAACCAACAATTATTTATCGTCCATTTAACCATCTAAACTGTCTGATATTGGTGAAAAGTGTTGATTAATGTCCTAGAGAAGTAAATACATCAGAACATGTATACAATTATGAAGCTGGCATTGAGTAATTTTTAGAGTAATTTTTCAAGAAAATAAAGTAAATCTTAATTAATCAATATAGGTGGCGATTTATCTAATAGTTGACATCTAATCAATGAATCCGAGCACTTGTGGTTAATTTACTTTTAAACTACATGATTTTAGCAGATGCAATTGAAACCTAGATGTCCCGGGAGAGGGTTAATGAAATCAAGCCAGAGAATTAGGGGTGTCTTTGTCTCGGATGAATACAGTCATTTAATTGGCAGGATCATCCGAAAAACATTCACTCATGTAAAAGATTTCTGCTGTCCCTGACAAAAGATAAAGTCAGAAGCTTCTAGCAGAGCACAGTGGCATAATGCTGAGCAAGTGATGCTGGCACTGCCCAGCTGATCCCTTCCCATGACTGACATGAATTATTCACCCACAACAGTTCTCTTGGTCGGCTCAAACGAGGACAAGAAAATGCCCCTTACTAAAAATGTCAGAGGCCTAATGGCTGTTTTTTCCCCATCTCTTGCACTTTAAAGCTGTGTGAATCTGTGACAGGTTGGTCATATAAAGTCAGCTCCTATCAAAGCTCTGTCCAAAACACCCATGTATCAGTCTAACAGCATGCTGGAAATAGTTGAATCCTCCTGATTTCGTTGTGCATTCATTGCCATTGATGTTTTTTTCATTACAGCGTCTCCAAGCAGGGAGGGAGTGAACTAGATTCCAGCACTGACTCAAAAGATAAAGTTTTCACGGTCGGGTGATTTGGCTGAGTTGTACTTCTCAGCATAGTGACTCCGATGAGGCCTGTGGTGTCTGTTTTCTCCTCCTCCCTGTCCCTTAATTACACTTCTATGAGAGATTGAGAAAAGTGAGGGCAGCAAGGGTGTGGTTGAAACGGAAAGCAAGTCACCAGGGAAGCGCGACTTGTTAGATGCACAGCATGAAGAATGTCAACATCTCGCAAGGAAGTTAATTTTGCATATCGTCACCGTTGAGTGGAAATCTCATAACTCTGTTTTTGGTTTGTTTTCTGTGTTTCACTGCTTTTGAGGGACTTCATGCTCTCATGGGTTGAGAACGTTGTGCAACCCTGGGGCCTGTGAATTCTTTACAAAACACTGGATAAACTGAAAAATGCATGGGCGTTTTAGACAATCAAGGCTGCTATTCTTCCTTTTTTGTTTCTTTTTGTCTTCTTTAAAATTGGCATTTGGAGGCTGACAACAGCAGTGTATGAGACACGTCTGCTGTCAGTATGCCTTCAACCAGTTTTTTAATAAGCTTGTAGAGCTGCAGATATTAGATAGCGTTTCAGTTTTAAATTGTCTAAAACAGTTATATGGTTGTTGTATATTTTGTTGAGTTGTGTACTTGTACTTTATGCAGCGGCATGTTTAATTTAGTTGCTTGTCGTTATACATTCCCAAGGATATTTCAAATAATGAGTAAGGAAGTCCACAAGCATGACTAGACATGATGTGAATAAAACTTTAAATTGTTCTCTCATCTGTGAACCTTTCTGCCTGAGTCGTGCAGATAGATTTTCATCAACAATGCTGTGTTGTTTTTTTAACAAAGAGGACAGCAACTCCCATGGTCCTACACTACTTGCCTTGTTGTGTTTTGATCAAGAGATCCCTAGAGGCAGCAATTACTTACTGTGTCTTTTAGTGCTTCTGTTTTCTGTCATTTATTAGAAGAAGAACAAATTGAACTTGAACTGTTTCCAGAGGAGCGCTTTTGGGTCCCTCTAGACTTTTGCCCCACTCTCAAAAGTGTCCCCCACCCCCCACTCCCTCGTGCCTCTAATCTCCCTGAAAAATTAATCATCTGTCACATCCCCTCAGTGCTCAGCTGCACACCGATGCGTAGCAGTGGCAGTTCAAGAAATAACTCTCTGTCAGGCCTTTATTAAACAGAGCTTTGGATGCAGAATTGGCCACCAAACTTGGCCAGTGAACACACAGAGCCATCTTGATGTGCTTCAGTCTTTTTGGTTGCATCCAGTTGGGACACTTGAGACCCAGTTTCCTTTTCACTGTGACAGCAGTCAATGGGACAATGCGGCTACTCTTTCCTCTCTACCACAAACAAAGTTGCACAGAGGCTTTCTGTGCTGTATCAGAGACTCAGTTCATCCTCTTCCTTCCTACCGTCATCCAAACAACATGGAGAGGGGGACATCCTATTTACTGTAGGGGCAAGATCACTGCACCAAAGAACCCTTTCTTCAAGTTACTGGCCATCAAATGTTCAAAATGCTGGGTTTGATTTTTTTTGAAAAGTTGAACAATATCTATCCGTCTTATCTCCTTATCTTTATGATGCATTGTCCGCATGATATGTGAGACAATCATTAGACATATTCAGTATCTGACGTGTTATGGAGCATTTCGTGAACTTTGTTGCTTTGCAAATGAGGGTTTATTACCACACAGGGTCCACCCCTTTTTACTTCATTCCTCATTCTTTATCAGCTACTGGTAATCTGATCCTGCTCCGCACTCGGGTACCTCCTCCGAGACAGCTCACATTTCCTTTGATTCACAGCGAGGTCCCACGGGGAGTAAACAACTGCACACCAGTTTACAGCCACTATACGACTTCCACCGACTTAATTCATCTCTTAAAAGTAGCTGCAGAGAATCCACTGACAGATCTGGGGCATTTAGCCATCCTGCTGCTTATTTTATTCACTTGCATGCTTATTGTGGTATTTTGTTGTTGGGAATGTGTCAGGATTAGGCAAGGAAGGGGAGCACGCCGGGCTGTATCTGCCACGTTTAGAAAAATTTAGTTTGTGTGCACACCAGCAGCAGTATCTCATTGTCTGTTCTTTCTCTGTGGGCTCTTGGCATGGCTGCGCTGCTGTGGTCTGGACTTTATCAACTGCCTGTTACAGTCAATTGACAAATGTTCTCTTGCCAAAAGTGAGTTCTTTTTACAAATTGTGAACTTGGAGCTGTTGTCTTCCTTAACTTTATGTATGACAGTGATATTGCCCATGTACTTTGTCACCATAGTTTTGCGTCTGCATTACGTAGGAACTGTTGCAAAATTACAGCTTTTCCCTAATGAACTTCCCCTCTCTGACCAGACAGCCCAGCAGTGTCGGTGAGTCAGATCATTTTGACCAGCACTTCCTGTCACCCACCACAATAAATCCATTAGCTGTGCACCACTTCACATCCTCTGTTATTGATTTATAACAAACTGCTATCCAGTTAGCCTCTGCTGCCTCCATTACAGTGCCATAACAGCTAGTGTCGGATGAACGGGGGTAAGGGATGTGTCATTTGGGGACCAGGAAGGCTAGTCGGGGTGTTAAGCTGTATCCCATTGGGACAGCTGAGCCCCCGACTCTGTAGAGGAGATGCAGAGAACACAGTGTCAGATGGAAGCACTAGAGGCTCAGCTGGCTGCTCTGCCCATTTACTGTGTCAGATTGGGCCATGTGATTGCACAGTGTTGTGTTAAAGAAACGGTTAATTGTAAGAGGAGTGTGTGTTGCATATCAGGGGACATATAATTGACAGGGTGTGTGCGAGTGTGGTAGTGGGCGGTCAGCTTATATGTCAGTTAGTTGATCTGTGCAGATGGTGCAGGAAGCTTTACAGATGTGTGGTAACATAATCTGCTTTATTTGCGTGTCAGCCTAAACATGACATTAGCAAGCCTGTTAGGAATCACAGAGCACCAGATGAGGTTAAGTTTCTACAACTGTTGTAGTATAAAGGTTATAAAGAGTAAAAAGACTGAAACACTTGCATGTCTGTATGATAAACATGAAGGAGACAGCTTAGCTTAGTCAAGCTTAGCTTAACTTATTTTAGCATAAACAACAAAGGTTGTAGTTGTACAGGGGGTTACGTGCAGGACTAATACTTGATGTTTTTTTTCTTTGATCATTATAAGAATTAGTCAATCAATACATAACATATTTATTGAGCTTTTGGAAGTGACTGTATTTGTCTTTCATAGATTTATTAGATAAATAAAAATGGTGCCTATTCAGAAAACTGCTCACCTGGTGCCTCTGGCCAAAAAATATGTTGCTTCTACTTACTTACCGGTTGCAGCCCACTGTACATGCCCAGTAGATTTTCTCCCTCTAAGCCCACCTTCATGTTCCCGCATGGCCCATTGACTTTACATTTTGATGATGTCACTGATTTACAATTTCAAATTCAAAACTCCAATGGATCAAAAATTCATAATGATGAGAGTCATAGTTTAATAATCTTCTTCTTAGCTTGAGTTGACCTGTCAACAGTTTTACAAATGTTGCTGTTATAATGCTGCTCTATGGGGAATATGTAGGTCTACATAGTGGATTCATGCTGTATTTAGCTGTTTCATCCTGTTCCAGTCTTAATGCGAAGCTCAAGCTATCTGGCTGCCTGCCTAGCTTCACGTTTAGCAGACAGAAATGTTAGTGGCACCAACCTTCTCATCCAACTCTTGGCAAGAAGGCAAATAAATGTAATTCCCAAACTTAGCCTTTACATACATTTGATACTATTTTTGCAAGCTTAATCTTCTCAAGCAGGCATGTAAAATCCTAGCAGAGCCCTGTGACATGTTATTTACACCCCTGCCTGCCAAACAGGCATGAGGCTAAATAACAAATCACTGCACACTCTGTAATGTATGTTAGGAGGCACTCTGGAATACGACCAGAGTGCATCTCCAGCCCCCTGGGCCTCTTCCCTGACCTGATTGATTCCTGCTGTGACACAAAGAGGAGCTTAGACCAGCAAAGTCAAATTCTGGCCTGCTGGGATGTTTTTCATACATCCCGAGTTTGTAACTGACAACTTCTCAATTATTGGAAGGATTGACAAGGAGAATAAAATGACAGATCTACAGTTTAGCCCCTCTGGTCATTAGGTGTATTCAGCCTCACCCAGATCACTCACTCTGATGCCACACCCTTGTTGAGAGCTTGTCACTGCTGGGGAGACACTCCCTGTCTGACATGCCTGTGGAGGGGCAGGATAGTGAACCTGTTCTCATGATTGAGAACAGCATTACTCATCTATTGTCACAGCAGCAAGGTTTCCTCAGTATCTGTTAATTTGAGCAATGTATGAGTGAGTCAGTGAGAAGTTTAGAAGCGTGAAACACAGCACAAGATTTACACATGGACAGCCTGAATATATTGTGTTAGTGTGGAATGTCACACCAACATCGGGCGCTGAACAGTATCCATCTCTGCTTTTCTGTTGCAACTCGTTTGCTGGCAGCTTTCACTGATCCACATTCCTGATTTTACTGTGCAGGGTTTTTGTTTTTTGTTTTTTCAATGGAAGAAGCCCCCTAAAGTCGTTCTCTGAGGCTGTTGCTTAACAAGAGAGTGGGAGATTATGGGTGTGACATTTTGCTGAGCAAGGGTGTGGCTTCCATGTAACCATGCGTTTGTGTAGGTGGATGGATACTGGTGGATCTAATGATGATGACAGAGCAAGGTACAGTGAGAGTGAAAGGATGCATCATTCATTAACTGAAAGAGAGCAAAGTCCAGTCAGAGGTACACAACGCAACCAACAGCTTTTAGTCGGCACTGAACAATGGGGGAGGGATCAGTAAGATAAGCCTTGTGATACTGCGCTTTTCTTTGACCTGAACATGAAACATATCTTTCTGTATAATATGATGATTTTGTTTTTTAAGTTTGAACTTTGAATGATTTTCTTGGCTTGGACCACATTCAGCATTGTTATGTAAAAACTTTTTTTTTTTTATTTAATGGAGAAAACGTACGAGCCAACAACACTTATCAGCAATCAAGTGAGCATGGTTTCAGACATGAGATGGGTCAACAGATAAAATGCCCACAGCACAGTGCCTTTTGGTAACCTAGGCGATATGCGAGGCGTGTCACGGCATTGCAACAGTTGGCTGAACCCACTGCCTCGCCCAGGAAAACAAAGACTACACAAACACAGCCCCTGATTTACAGAGAACAGAAAAGTTATGTGTGTAAATGGTGTAGTTCTGCATTTAACAAAACATTCACGTGGGCTTTGTTTTACATCAGCTGTGTTTGTGTGCACAAGTCAATGAAATGCTTTTTTTGTTGTTTTTTTAATTGTCTGGTTCACGTTAACTTATTCCCATTGCCGTGCTGATCAGTGGATAGCTAGAAGTCGCTTACCATGTTGTGGAACAAGCTGCTCATGCTTCTGTTAGAGGCCACACCTTAACACAGAGAGGTGGGAATACACGGTGATTATGAGCATAGTTTCTAGCTGTGCCCTTTCGCGTCAGAGAATCGTCTGCAGGGTAGCATGTAGCTGCAAGCACAGACAGTCCTCTGGGGCCTGGTCTTACAGGATCTGGTGCCAGACTGACTTCAGGTGAACTCGCTGCTCCGTGAACGAGTGTTAGGGACTTTAGAACAACATCAGGTTCAGGTAGAGGTATTTTGAGTGCCTAACATCACATGCAGTAGGGCTAGGTGATATGGCCTAAGTATGATGGTGTATAATTTTTGGGTTATATCATGATGCATAATGTATATCTTGATATGTAGAAGTCTCCTCAAAAGTATTTCATAAATGTTATTGGACAAATTGGAGGACAAAACCAAATAACACGATATCTTTAACAAATAAATTGATAATTATGTTGCAACAGTGTTGTAAAGATGACTGTTGGTGCTTTTACAAAATATGAACACAATGAGATTCATTGATAAATAGTCGTCAGTAATGTGGATATAAAGACAACTATTAGAACTAGTACAACAGTCTGGTCACTTCAGAGATGTTATATGGTCTCATATCACGATAAAGGTATAATATTGATTAAATGCTGAGCCCTAATGTGTAGTCCCAAAAACATGATGGGACCTTTACGTGACTTGCTCGTCCATCAAATTGCCACAGAGGGAAAACTCGGGATAGTCACAAACTAATGAGGAACATGCAGTGCACACACTATTGTAGGTTCTTCCTCATACAAACTGTAATATTAAACAAAGCCCTCTTGCTACAGGGACGCACGCACACAAGCATACGTTCACAGTATGATGCCTGGGGGAGAAAAAGTGGGCTTGGTTGTTTGAGGGCCTAAAACACAACACAACACATCTGTATGCAAAGTCAGAGTGAATGCACCACTCCCTCAACCTTTTGCACTCTAACATCATCAACAGCTCCAGAGTAACGTAGAGAGACGAGAGTTCATCTTTGTACAAATTCCTTTCTTCACAACCCATAGATCAGCTCTCATTATGGTACTCACCACATCGTTAAGTTGTATGAATTTGCTCCACGATGTTTGAATATGAGCAGACGTAAAGGTGGTAATTTAGGGGTTTATTGCTCATTTTGTGCCAGTTCAGCAGCTTGAGTTTGCAGCGCTTAGTCTCGACTTGTTTTATTACTTGTTAAGATGGAAGATAAGCGTAGTTGCTTATTGCTGGAATCATAGCTATAACCAGCTGTCAGCCAAAGGATGGCAGTGATTTTCCCCTGTTTTTTTGTCTGGTACAGCCTTTGTTTGTTTGCGGATTTTCTGCAGATGCATTGCACAGCTAGGCGAACACACCCTTATATGTATAGCGCACGCACGCATGCACACGCACACGCACAGTGCACCACTGCAATGGACACCGCAAAGCCTCCTTTCAGTAACAAACATCTGAAAACATTGCACAGTGAATGCATTGTTACATCAGTCATATGTCACATGCAGTGGCAAGCGGCCAGTATGAATTCAGATTTTTTTTGTGTGTGGTTGATGACATTCAGGCTGCAGAAACCAGGAAATCAAAAACATCCATCCATGTTCTGACAGCGAGAGGTAATTTTGGGTCTGTGAAGCCTCAAAACAAATCTAGAAAGATAGTCCAGTGAAGGTTTTAGTCGTCATTCGATTAGAACATAAGTAGGGTGTTTATGGTTGCAGCTAATGATTATTTCCATTATGATTAATCTGCTTAATATTTTCAGGATAACTGAAAGACTCTTCATTTACTGTCACAAATGAGAGGCAAAAAAAATAATCTTTACATTAAAGAAGCGGAATTTTCAGTTGATTTTGTTTCAGAGGTGCTTGCATTTGATGGTAAAATCCATGAAAATGTAAGCACACTAGGCCAATGTTAAAGATTGTATCACTATGTGATACAGTAAGATTACTATGTGATGACTGAGAACCTGACTCATGTAGTGAGAGGAATGCTTTTTTATCAGGAAAGCAAGATCATGTAGGAGGTGCAGGACAAACTTGTAGCAACTTGTCGGTGGCAGTAACTCAATCTGTGGAGCAGTATTAAAATATAACTACACAAGCTGCCTCAGTATGTCAGATCACTGGAAACACACTCACTCTGGTGTGTAGTGATATCTAAAATAAAATGCAAGACCAAAATAAGAAAAACCTAAACTTAGGGTGAAGTTGCAGGCCTTTTCTTAGAGATGTAGGCTTGTGTGTGGCTAGAAGTATACTCACTGTCTGTAGTCTCGCACATACTCACCCAGCGGAGTCAAAGCCTGACGAGCAGGTTCCTTTTTGCCAAGCGTCAGCAGCGGGCTGCTCCCACTGCTATATGGGCGGAGGCCCCGGGGTGAGAGGTCACTCTGAGTGGCTGGCATTCCTGACTTACAGCTGTCTCTCAGCCCACTTCACTCTCACTGTCCCATGAGCCTTTGCTGCTGCTCTGCATTGTCATTTTCAGGTCAGGGTGTAAGACTGGGAGGGAGGGTGGTGGGGAGGGAAGGGTTATCGGCTAGTACTGTCATACTCATGTCGCATAAATAAAAAAAAAAGTGACAGTCAGGCGTAAAGGAGCAGAGACCTCAGTGGAATATTTATTAATTCATGAAAAGAGGCAGATGTAGCAAAGTTTAACAGCATCATTACAGCAGAAGGAATGTTTGACTGAATCTTGATTTTTATTGTGTTTTTTAGGTTTGCTTCATTGTTGTGTTGACCGCGGGAGGCAAGGATGGAAATGCAGAGTAAGTGATTTAAATTTCAGCTCTTATAATACTATTTTACTTCCTCCTCCTACATTTCTGGAAACTGTATTTTAATAATATGGTGATTTTATTTAGATTTAGCTTATACAGTTTATAACATTTATTTTTGTCTTCATCACCTCATTTTAAATTATTCTTAAAGGGGTACTGTTGAACATTTTGATCATGACCTTTCCTACTTCAAACTATTGTTCTCATATATTGAGGGCACTTAATACAAAAATTATGATGAAAGGTAAGCTCTGTAAAACGATCACTTCATGTGACATGGAAGTGAACAATTGGCTCACTGGGGAGGAATAATATCTTCACTCGATGTTGATCAAACTTAAACTTAGTGGATTCAACACCTTTGACATCTCCTCTCTCTCCGTGCTCGGCAGTGGGTGAGCGTGATAGCAGCATGGCGAAGGTGGAAGACTGGCAGCGGACAATGTATGGCTTGGACTCGGGCATCCAGTCCGGCGCCACCACAGTCACTACTGATGATGGCGATTATTCTACTTCCAAGCACTACACTGTGACTACCACCACTGTCACAAGGGAAGAGCCTAGTAAGACAACAAGCACACACAAAACCACAAAATATTAATATATTTCAACCTTTATCTTCATTTCATGAGTCCTGGGAAATCATTATTATCTCATATCTTGATAGACACGGAGTTCGTTACAAGAGCACAGCGCGTACGGGCTGCAATGTTCCCAGAGACTCTGGAGACGGGCACCACCATCCTGTCGACTCAGACAGACCCGTCCCAGATGACCAACGTTCAGCGACTGGCCGAGCCCTCCCAGATGCTCAAGACAGCCATCATCCATCTGATCAACTACCAGGACGATGCAGAGCTCGCCACACGTGCCGTGCCTGAGCTCACTAAATTGCTCAATGATGAAGACCAGGTGAGGAACGCACAATATTTTGGTATAATTTGCCATTATTGGATACATTAAGGGTCTTATAACCTAATTATATTGAGTTAATAAGTGCCGTGTATATGTACATGACTAAAGAGGAGAAACTATTTTTCAGGCAATTAACAAATTATTCAACTGACAATCAAAGGAATAGTTCAACAATTACAGCTGGCAGATGTTTAGGTTAGCTTAGCTTAGCTTGGCTTAGTTGAGCTTAGCTTAATTTAGTGAAAAGACTTGAAACAAGAACAAACATTAGCTTGGATCTGTCCTAAGATTTAAAAATGTTTTAGATAACATAAAATGACACATTTTGGTTTTATGGTGGGTTATTTATAGGCTTTGGTTTAGCCAAATGACTGCTGACTGTAGGAAACTCAAAATAGTCAGATACTATTTTAACAGCTGGAAACTAATATATTAGTTGTTGCAGTTACATTGTTAATGACATTTTTGGGGTTTATTTGAAGCCTTCCTCTTGAAATTCCCATCAATATCACCCTCTATTATAGAAATAACCAGGCAATCCCTTTTTTAAAGTATGTATTTAGTACTTACGACCAGTAAACAACTAGTCTTCTCCCTTTTCATTTCTCCTCAGGTGGTGGTCGGCAAGGCTGCACAGATTGTCAACCAGCTCACACGCAAGGAGGCATCTCGGCGGGCGCTGATGCAGTCCCCTCAGATGGTGGCAGCAGTGGTGCGGGCCATGCAAAACACAAGCGACATGGAGACGGCGCGGGCCACAGCCAGCATCCTCCACAACCTGTCCCACCAGAGAGAGGGCCTGCTCTCCATCTTCAAGTCTGGAGGCATCCCTGCTTTGGTCCGCATGCTCAGGTACCCCGATTTAAGGAAGTTATATGACTCGCTCATTATCGTTGTTTTAGTTGCTAATATGTGTTGGAAAATGTACTGTTCCTGATGGCTTTGGCATGAAAGGGAAAGTTGCACTTCCAGGCTTGTTTTGCCATTTTGTGCGACTGTTCATCAATTCCTACATGAAACATGACAAACACAGACGATGTGAAGTCATTATGGGGTATTTCCCAGTAAAACAAGAGCTTTTGACTCGCTAGTACTAGCATTAGCCTTAAAAGATTTGCAGAGCAACAACAAGGCCGGCTATGCAAATTTCACCTTTCGACGACATAGAACCCTTTTTGCTCCTGCCAATGTAAGATCTTATTTAAGAGTATTCTCTGGAGTGTGTTGAAACATAAGAAAATTAAGCATCCTAAAATAATTGGCTCCCACAAAAAAAGTAAACAGGGAAAACTGCTTAAAAGTGCATTTTTTTCTTCTCAACACACCCGTTTATCTCCCTCAGCTCTCCCATGGAGTCTGTGCTCTTCTACGCCATCACCACACTCCACAACCTGCTGCTGCACCAGGAAGGAGCAAAGATGGCTGTTCGTCTGGCTGACGGCCTGCAGAGGATGGTTCCCCTGCTGAATAAGAGCAACCCAAAGTTCCTGGCTATCACCACAGACTGCCTGCAGCTGCTGTCCTATGGCAACCAGGAGAGCAAGGTGTGTGTGTGTGTCAGTGTAATTATCAGTACACGCAATACAATAGCTGGTACACTCATACCAGCCAACTTCTGTAATTTGAGACTGTTCTAGTTGTGAAGCTTGTGTGTGCATGTGTTTTTTGTTTTGGGTGTGGCATGAGAACAGAGTTGTTCAGGTGCTGGCATAGTGGGGGTGTATATGGGTGTGGTTATCTGTCAAGAGCAATCAAATGTGTTAAGATTTACTGGTGTTTATCTGCCAGGTCGCAAAGTTCTGAATTGTAAAACATGACGTTATAGAATCAAAGTTATTTTCACTCTTATCTTTTAACTTGGCTTTGTATACCCCTCACATACTCCCATAACCCTTTCTCTCTCGTTCTCTCTCACAGCTCATCATCCTTGCCAACAGAGGTCCTGAGGGTCTCGTTCACATCATGAGGAACTACACCTATGAGAAGCTGCTGTGGACCACAAGCCGTGTTCTCAAAGTCCTCTCTGTGTGCCCAAGCAACAAGCCTGCCATTGTAGAGGCTGGTATGTAATACTGTGTGTGCGTGTGTCTGTTTGCGTGTGTGTTTGCATGCGTGTCTGTGCATACGAGGTAGCCATACAGGTGCGGCAACTTTGTGTTATCTGAGCTGTAGCTAATGGCTTCTTGTCAACCACATAACTTCATGACAGCTGATGAGATGTTGCTGAGAGCTGAGTAATCTGACTTCTCTGTTCCCTGCAGGTGGGATGCAGGCTCTGGGTAAACACCTGACGGGCTCCAGTCAGCGTCTCATGCAGAACTGCCTGTGGACACTCAGGAACCTGTCTGACGCGGCCACCAAGGAGGTCTGTGTCCACAGAATCACGTTTTTTCCAATATCTCTTCATTTGACAGCAGAGGAACTTGCTAAAATTGCTCTCTTCCTGTTTCCAGGAGGGTATGGACAGCCTGCTGCAGGTGCTGGTGGGCCTGCTCAGCTCAGACGACCTCAACATGCTCACTTGCGCCACAGGCATCTTGTCAAACCTTACATGCAACAATTCCCACAACAAGACTCTGGTCACCCAGAGCAACGGCGTAGAGGCACTGATCCACGCCATCCTGCGTGCAGGCGAGAAGGAGGATGTGACCGAACCTGCCGTCTGCGCTCTACGTCACCTGACTTCACGCCACCAACAGGCAGAGGTGGCGCAGAATGCTGTGAGGAAACACTACGGCATCCCCGCCATCGTCAAGCTGCTCAACCAACCCTACTACTGGCCTGTGGTCAAGGTAGAGTGAAGGGAGGGGGAGGTTTAGTAGTAGAGAGTCAGTGAAATTTCAAGCTTGGGAAATGATCATATAATCATCTACTTTTTTGTTTTCATGCAGTTTTTTTCAATGTTTAGAGGGAAAAAAAAGAAACAAAAATTCAATTATTCCAAATATCCATATGCTCAAAATGTTTCTGACCCTTAAAATTGATCCTTTGGGAAATAAGTATTTTTTCCTGCTAAGGCGTTGGAAAGGACTCCAGACACAGCTAGAGAGAAAACAGGTGGTTTGAAGGAACATAAGTTAAGGACTATGAAACAAACATATTGATGAGTTAATGGGTTTGTTCTAAAGTGGAAAAACTGGAGAAAAATGGTGAGAAGGAGACAGATGGACAGAGGGGATGGCAGATCCGGCTGAAGGCCAGATTCTCCATCAGCCTAAGAGAGCATGAAATGAACATGACAGCAGGAACAGTTTCTTTTACAACAACAGGTTTTGGGGCACAAAACTATCACTTAGTGTTTCTAACAGGAGCTGGAAGTTTTTGTTTGTCCGCTTTGTGTTACTTGCTGACCAATCATCGGTGAACAGTATCATGACATTGCATCTCTTTCCTGCCTGAAGGCTGTGGTTGGCCTGATCCGCAACCTGGCCCTGTGCCCAGAGAACCAGGCTCCTCTGAGGGACTCTGGAGTGATCCCCCGTCTGATCAACCTGCTGCTCAAATCCCACCAGGATGCCCAGAAACATAGTTCATCTGCCCAGCAGACATACCAGGTACATGAGGAGCTAGTTTGAAATGATGCATGAGATCACTGATTAGCTGTGTATATGTTAATTCATTTTTTAATTTTTTATTTTATGTGTGTTATTTATGAACTTCCCTATCTCTTCATCCGTAGGATGGGGTGAGGATGGAGGAGATTATGGAGGGCTGCACAGGAGCTCTGCACATCCTGGCCAGAGATCCCATCAACAGAGCAGAGATCGCCAACATGCAGACCATTCCTCTGTTTGTTCAGGTAACAGAGGAAGCTGAAGCTCTCCCACCTCGCTGCCTTGATGATCAACTTCCTTTTGTTTGTTTTGTTTGACTCATTTTCTTCCTCCCCATCTCCAGCTGCTCTACTCTCCAGTGGACAACGTGAAGCGCGTGGCGGCGGGCCTCCTGTGTGAGCTGGCCCTGGACAAACCGTCAGCCGAGCTCATCGACGCAGAGGGAGCATCGGCTCCGCTGATGGAGCTGCTGCACTCCAACAACGAGGGCATCGGTAGGACATGTAGATAATGCACGATTAGCTTACCGGAATATAGCATTTAGTCATAGGTGGAAAGCTTCAAAGTCAATTTACTCAAGTGCTGTGCTTACTGTCAATAAAAATGAGAAGATAGAAGTCACTCTTGTGTCTGTACAGTAAATATGAAGAGCATACCATTAAGTGGCGCAATTCAGTCCATGGCCCACCTGATATATTTGTTTTGTTTTCACTGTTACTTTATGTTTTTTAAACTTCATCCTCTGGTGCAGTCCAGATTAAAATGTGGATTGTTTCTCTGTCAATATGTGCCGGCTACAAGACCTTATTAGCATTAGAGTATTGATAAGGATTGCGGTGTTGGTGTACATCATTGAATGTGTCCTGATTCTTTTGCCCCCTCAGCTACCTACGCTGCTGCTGTGCTCTTCCGTATCTCTGAGGATAAGAACTCAGACTACAAGAAGCGAGTGTCTGTGGAGCTCACACATTCTCTGTTCAAGCACGACGCTGCTGCCTGGGAGATGGTGAGTGTCTGGCGCCCTCCACTGCCAGCACATGACAACTAAACATTAAAGTAGATTTTTAGACATTTTGTAAATCCCTTCAGCTCTCTGGTTCTACATCTTAGTCATCTCACTAACTTTATATAATGCTGATAGCAGTAATAAGTACATTCTGAGGAGCAATTCTTTTTTTAAGTTATCTTAATATATAATCTTTATTAATTCTTTCATGACTATTAATGAGGTTTACTGTATGAAAGTGTTGACTTTATTTGAGCTTTCCTCTTTGTGACCTTTCTGCAGGCCCACAACAGCGTCCCCATGGATGGACCCTATCAAGATGGTGAGTAACTATGGCTGAAATGTGCACATACAGCACATTCCTCAGCACCGGGTTGCTCCGACACAGGCAGTGACCACAGTGTTAAAATGCTGTAATGTGCGAACAGATTGCCACCCCTGCTGCAGCCTACAGATTCTACTTACTGTTATGGCCAAGTTTGTTTTGTTTTTCAATCATTTTTCAAATCAGTCCTCTTCTCGGTCTTCTCCAGTGAAGTATGTTACCTCAGAGGCTGAACCTTTGACTTTTCTTTGGTTTATTGAATCATTTTCTAATACATCACTACTTACTCCTCATTGCCAAGTCTAAAAGGTTTTGCTCAATCAATCTCCTCCCTGGTTCGTCCTTATCTGTGTTTGAATCTTTCTCTTATTTACCATCCGTTCCCTCTCTTGACTTTTCTCCTTGTATGGCCTTGGTATTTTCAGTCTGCATTCAGAGAAAAGAGACTCTTTAGGAAAAATGGATTAGCTTCGCCTTACTCGAGGACCAATGTGTTTCAAAAACTTGCCTAGAATGTTTTGTGATGTTAGCTTTGGAGTACAGGGGAAGCTAAATGGTATAAACTGTGTTGGTCCAGTGTGTAAGAAGTCAAAACAAAACAAAACAAAACAAATTTTCTTATCTTTTGCAGAGATGGATGCTGGTTTCCAAGCATATGGACCGTATCCAGGTGACATGCCGATGGACGGCATGGAGGTATCTATGATGCCAGAGGAATATGGAGGCGGCATGGCCTACGACAGACAAATGTACTCTGACCAGTACTGACCAAAGGGTGAGTTTCAGTTTCACTCTATCTTCAGAAACATGCTTGCTTGAGAAGCAAGTTGAAGTGTTTTTTTTTTCCTCATCACTGCATTTTCCTCTTCTTATAGTGGCAGAGGAGTGAGAGAGAGGTGGAAAAAGGAAGCGGAGGAACTGATGTGGACGTAATGGGACAAAGAAGAGAATATAGTCGTCAGTAGAGATTATTCCCTCTGCTCTCAGCCTGATGTAATATATGCAATTATCACTGAGTACGGGACTCATAATCTTAACAGGGCTCAACTTTGTTTTATAGCATTATTTTGCTGATTATAATTCTGACAGTGACAATGCTTGTAGGTTTCTGTTAGAGAACCTTTTTAAAAGTGCGTGTGTGCATGGGAGTGTGTGTGCGTGTGTGTGTTTGCGCGTGCGTTTACGCTTTTGGGTGGGTATTCTATGCCAAAGAGATTTTATTTTGTGATGATAATCATGTAGCTTCCTTTTTTTATGAAAAATAAAACGAAAGAGGATAATAGTTGAAAACACTGCCAGAGGTGGCTCAACGTGCACGGTGCACCTGCTCACCGCTCTGTTTCTTTTCTTAACGCCTTTGTAACAGACACTGCTGTCTACGCTGTAGTTTTGACACTATATACTGTCAACTTTCTCCCGCTGTGACCAACACTAAAGAGTCGGCGGCACTAATTCAGTAGGAGCGAACAAACGAGGAATGTGGGGGTCTCTGACAGACCTCTGAGAGAGAGCAGGGTAGGGCTGTTCCCCCCCGCCCCCCTTCATGTGATCAGCTGACATGTTGATAACTTTTTGGGATGTTTGTTTTTTAGGAATAGTTTCTCACCTTTTATAAGTTATTCAGTGGGGAAGGTTCACATTATCCGGCATTAGCAGAACATTAACAAAGATGTCTATCCTTCTAAACTGAATTTTTAAGAAAAGATCATGCGATTGTGATCATCTGCAACACCGTGGTTTCACAGATGTTGTTCAACCTGTTGATTCATTCATGAGTCAACAGGTGAGATAATGTAGTCGGGGTCGGCCCTACAGCTGGAGCAAACTACTGACAGGGAAATTTGTCTTTCTACTTAATAAGAGTTTTTACTGAAATTTTGTTTAATAAAAATATAGGATATATTAAACATATTGTGTTGTCTGTTTCTTGAGTTAAAAAATTGGCTGCCTGCCAACCTGCATTTTTATTCTATCAATCAGATTCATTCCAAAGTATTGATGGTGTAAAGTACAGTATCTACAACACAGTTCTATACCCTGAGATAACCCGTCATTGTTGAGTGCTGTACTTGAAGTGCCAGCTTTGTTCTCAGACCTGTTGCTATATTCTAGCCTCAGGTGGAACAGGTCCTGTCAAAGAAGTGTCTGAAAACATTCATGAGATCATGTTACTACTAGCTTATACATTATACATCTGTATAATATCATAAAAACCAATTCTACACATCTGCATAGCAACTGTGTGGTTTTATTCAATTTCATTTTAACAATGTTCATATAGAAAATATATTAACACTTTAAACATGTCAATGCCCAGTCAACACAGATTCATGCAGACACAGTATACAGTGTTACAGTGCAGGACAGAGAAGATCTGATAACATGTTAACTTTAATATTATTGCTTGATTCAAATGCATCTCTTTATATGACCCATCCCTCATTGTAGCATCACTGTGTATAGAAGGTGTGTACTAATACTAATTGAGCATTACTTGTTATCATTATTATTATTACTCATTATTTCCAGGTGTCTGCACATTCATTCATGCAATAGATAAAATCTGATACTTATCATCTGTATGAGTGTCGAGGCCATTGCAGTTGTTGTTTTCGACCCATCTGTTCATCAATGCTAACGTTGTAAGGCTGCTTCTCTGCAGCTTTAAATATTCTTGTTCAGATTGGTCTGCTGTACACTTCTAATTTTAAAAACCTTTCAAAAGGGTTCACAGGTATTGGGTTAAATATTCTTAGTTACATTGCCGTTTGCACCCTGCATCACTCTGTCCACACTCAGAAACACCGTCCATCAGCCAGAGACTGACAAATGGTAGATGAGCTCCAGACAGGAAGCAAAATCTCACGTCTGTGTCGACCAAAGCCTTAGATCACATTGTCAAACATGTGCATGGACTGCATGATGTTTTCATCCTGGAGAGAGAGAGAGAGAGAGAGACAAGGGGACAGAGTTAAATTACTGAGAAGGCTGTAGATACAAACAGAAGCTTTGCATTAAAATGTGGAGATTTGTGCAGGCGACCTTTTGACATGTCTCCAAGAACTCCTCGATGGTGACCACTCCATCATTGTTCTTGTCCATTTTCTGAAAAAGACAACAGACAGGCACAGATGTTTAAAGGGTCACTTACAGGTAAGGTGAGGCAAGTTTACTTGCATAGCACAATTCCGACACAAGGCAACTCAAAGCGCATAACATTACATTAAAAAGACATTAAAAATTGCATTTAAAATACATTAAAAAAAAAAAGTATGAAGACATCAAGGAACAAAACATTAAACACCAGTTAAATAGGAAAATAAGCTAAAATAGAATGGGTTTAAAGGAGACAAGACTAAGGAATAAAGTCACAGTGCATTTCCTTTCGCTTCAGTGAAAGGCAGCAGCAAACATAAAGCTCTTGATTTAAAAGAGGTGAGAGATGTACCAGACCTGCAGCGCATAATAACTGAACGCTGCCGCTCCATGTTTAGCTTTGACTGTAAGGACTGAAAGCCGTACCTGACCACCTCAGGTTCATAACGTAGCAGCAGATCAGAAATGTATTTTGGCTTGAGCCATTAAGTGATTTACAAACCGGAAGCTGATTGGATGAAATACACTCTGAGGGGAGTTTCTTGACAACAAAGTTACACTCAGTTTTCTAACCAAATTAAAATGTTTTGTAACCCTCTATGGTTTACATTCATGTTTTCTAGAGAGCAGTTTTCATCATTCCCTCACACATTGCCATGTGTCTTGGCACATTGATACCAATGACTAAAAGGTGGTGTATTTTTTTTCTGTAGAAAGATAATCGGTTGTTGAGTCACTACCTGGGAATCAGACTCAACAAGCAACAAGCTTTCTTCAGAAT
>CAEMYA010000115.1:3492562-3516929 GCA_903131615.1 Diplodus sargus
AAAAAAAAAAAACAGGGCCCTGCTCACAAGAACACAGCTCCATAGCACCACTTGTGGTCACAAACTTTACACGTTTACAAGAAACAGATGAACCCGGAGAGTGTTTTAGGTCTTTATTTTTTATCTAAGCATCTGCAGACGTGAAACTGTGTGTTCACATGGAAGGATATGAAATGAAATGCTTCAGTTAAGTGCTTCTAGTGCCATTTAAAACATGGCTGAACACTTACAGAACCGAAACCGAGCTGAAGCACAGTTTAAAGGGGGAGCTATTTTTAAAGTAGGTTTCAAATGAAGCACAAGTAATCAAGCCTGCATGGACCATTGGAATAAAACATTTCACTCACTTCAGAGTTCAGTCATGACATATGTGTGCTGGTTGGGGGATTTGTGTGTTTTACCTGGAAGAAGTTGTCAACATGGTCCTTGGGAGCATTATCCCTCATGTTGGGGTAAGTGTACTTCCCCATCATGTCATAGATGGAGTGCATGATAGCTGTCATCTCCTGGAGGGGGGAGGGAAACACGGGCAAATCAAACATCACCAGAAACTACCAACACAACATTAGACACCACTTTCACACAAACCCAGAGAGAGAGAATAGTTTGACTACCTCTCTGGTGATGCAGCCATCTTTGTTGAGATCGTACAGATTAAAGGCCCAGTGGAGTTTATCGGTGATGGAGCCTCTCAGGATGATGGACAGACTTATGACGAAGTCCTTTAAGGAAAATCAAACAAAATCCAGCTATGATTGAGTTTAGTAAGGTGGTATAAACTTTAGAAGGAGCGAATCAAAGGCAAAAACAAATGAAGCAATAAAAACCCAAAGATACAAGCTGAAGGCTTATAAAGATCATCCTTCTCTTGTCTTTGCAAGCTCCAATCAAGTGAAACGTGATTTGACAGCAGAGAACGAAAGGATAAAAAAGTCACCTCAAAGCTGACCGATCCATTGTTGTTGGTGTCAAAAGCTTCAAACAGGAAATGTGCGTACATACTTGAATCTGTAAGAATTAGAAAGTAAAGTGACCAAATGCCTCAAGATAGCAACATTTTAGTTTATAATGAAATAGCATGGTTTTGAGTTTGCAATTTTTTTTTTCTTTTTTTAAAATAACAAACAATTAAAAAATATGTTATGTAGGATTTTACCAAAGAAAAATGTATACACTCCTTCAAAAGTAATCCATCTAAGTCATCACTTATGACCCACTACAAGTGTCTGGTTGTGTCAGTGTCTGCAGAGACCCTGACCCTGAGGTGTGGGTGTGTTTATTTGAATTTCAGAACGTAACCGCGGTGAAACAATCAGAAAATCTCATTTTATTTCTCTGGTTCACTTCTTTGGTTGTGCTAACGGAGCTCCCTCTCTTGATTCACTGTCTAGCTCACTTTAGCGCTGGCTTTGAAAACATGTGAAAACACCTGACATGGCAAACGAATGTCTCTGAAGTTGTATTGGTAGAAAGATTTAACTATGCCGCGCACAAAAGTACTATCAGCGGTGACTTAAAGACTGAGGGAAAAGTAGCTGCACCTCCAGCACCTCTTTGGACTCTTTTCGCTGGTAACATTTTGGAAACATAAATGTTAAATAAAGATTAAAATGAGTGAAAGGATCTGACAGACCTCCCTGAGGGAAGAACTGGGAGTAGATGTTTTTAAAAGTCTCTTCATTCACCACACCACTGGGACACTCCTGTGGGAATGAAAAACACACAGAAGTGTAAAAAAGACATGCAGGCTTTCTCATGAATATAAAACATTTACAAATCCCTAGTGTGCAAACACTGCATTCCACACTCTGCATAAATTGAGAATTCAGAGGTATCTTTGACTGACGTTTTTGAACCCCCGGTAGAGGACCTGCAGCTCTTTCTTGCTGAAGCTGGTCTGCTCAACGAGACGGTCGAGCCCCTCCGGCCTGTAACATGTTGTCGTCAGTTCAGCATCATCAGATGTACTTCCTGCAGGAAGGGATGGAGAGACAGAAATGTCCTAGTTACTCCCTCAGAAATCCACACGGAGTACATCAAACGCCTGGTCCAGAGAAACAGGAGAACGTGGTGAAAATAAAAAAAGAGGGGTAGTGATAAACCAAGACCTTAATGTGTGAAAGTGTTCTCAGTGACTAAATAGTATGAAGGGGAATGTGACTGATGGTGGACTTTAGTGTCCTGACACTTGCTTTGACAAGATGAAGAGCTGGAGCCAGAGCGATAGCAGGGCAGCAGTTTGAGGAACCGCTGCTTTATGGTCTTTTTATTGGGTTTGGATGGTGGATTACCTGGAAACAACCAATCACAGCAGAGATTAGAGGCAGACAGAGCGGCCCACACAGGGGAAAAGAGCATGTTAAATGGATTAACCACTGGCCACACTACACTCAAATACTCTGACTTTTCCACACAACTTAGCGCGCACAAATGAGTTTGCTGACCTGGCTCTGAATCAGTGTGACCCGCCAGATCAAAGCTGTCTGGAGAGCCACCAGCATGTGGGGGCTGAGGGAGATAACGCGTGACTGAGCTCCGAGGTACACAGGTCTCACTGAGAGTGAAGTAAATGACAAATGTAAGTTACAGAAACAATATGTTTTCAGGTAATTTGTAAATCCTCTATTCAAAGGTCATATTGATGTCAATTTAATATGGACAAATCATGTTAATACATATACAGAGCGATGATTGAATCAATCATTTTAAAATGTTTAAATTTAAAAAATTTTAAATGATCCAAAATGATTATTCTTGTTTGCCTCTGTGTAAAATTCTCCAGCTTCTAACAAGGTTTGTGAGGCGGTAGTGTGACGCTGTTGGTATCACGTGGTATCTGTGTTTCGTCAGCGATTAACAGTTTTCAGTCTTCTTGAGTTCTTCAGTATGCGCCCAACATACTGTACTGCCCTGATGTTACCTAGCTAGCCACAACAACATAAATATTAACTAACATTAGCTAGTATTAGCAATGTTTACATTTGCTAGCTAGCATTAAATGCTACCCATGTTTGCTAGTTGGCAATGTTAGCTAACCTTAGCTAGCGTTAGCAACATTAGCTAGTGCACAAACTGGCAAGCACTTGAGGGGGCAGATGATTCGAACAACAGCTGTGTTGTAATGTGACCAACTGATTACACCTCGCCCCGACCTTTCCCTCCACGGCGTTCCGGTGATGACTGCTAAAAACCCAAAAAATCTTTAGAACTAGTGTTTGGTTTGTCTGTTCTGGGCTACTATAGAAACATGGCGGTGCAACATGGTGAACTCTGTGGAGGAATAAGTTGGAAATGTTGAGTAGTTTTAATGGGTGTGTCAGTTACAGTAATAGAGGCAAATTCAGCCATTTTGCAACCAAAAAATATCATTTTCGCTCTGGAACCTCACAAGGTGATTTGCCTCATCTAGAAATAAAGATACATAGTCATTCATGACTCATAAAATAAATTCTATCTTGAAGTTCCTTTGAATAAACTTCAAACTCAAACTCAACTCAATTTCAGAGTGAGACTTTTCTTTGAGTGAGACTTAGAAATCCATAGGAATTTTTTCTGTAATGTTGTCAGACACTTGGAATAACAATCTCAGCCTGAGTGGAAAAAACAAGCACTTTTAGTGGGCGTACCTTTGACGTTAATAGGATTACATTGCAGCCGTATCGTGGCTGCCAGCTGAGGCAATGTACTGAACTGATTTAAAAACTTCTGGCAAGTATCGATCATTTCACACCAAAATATTTAAATAAAGGGCCCAGGTTTAAAAAAACTGGAACTTCCCTTTAAGATAACCTCATTCAGAGTGACAGTTAATTATCACTTTCCAGTTCTTCATTAAAGCTATATGATTGTCAGACAGAGCGCTTTCACCATTCAGTCAAATATAAATAAGATGCATTAAGCATAATTTTATACAATTTTGTAACATTGTTGGTACCTTTGAAAACCTTCAACTTGAACTGAAGTTATGTGAGTTTGGAGAACAGTGTGAGCTTGGAGTGACTGACCAACCAGCAGATCAGTGAGGTTTGAAGGTACAATGTGTTAAAAATTCGAGTTGAAACAACAGCAGCTCTTGTTAGCAGCAGTTAGCGGTTACTCTGGTGATGTGCTGCCCCCCTGCCTGTTCTGAGTATGAATTTGACAGACGCAGACCAATTCTTACATATTACACCTTTAAAGTGTTTGAAGCTGACACACGCACGCACGCACAAAACATTGTGTTAGATTATTGCTACAGACACCACAACACAACTCCAATCAGAAAAACATTTAGGTTTCTGCTCTCTGCAGCTACAAGCAGCCACAACTTACCATCCACTGTATGTAGGTAAAGCTGAGAGCACCACTTAAATTAACATGCTATATTCAACACAGGACTCCCCAATTATTAATAATTAACTCATTAATATGTCCACACTCAATTATTCATCAAACCTTCACCCACTAAATATGATATATTATGCATCACCTCTCACCCTGTGATCTTTTAATAATGGCAGTTATCGACGTTTCAACTCAGTATCTAACCCAAACAGGATCAGACGTCACAGCTTTCATTATTTTCCTTTCTGTCCATTCTTCTCTCTAACTCGTGAGTACCTGTTGACAGTGTTCCAGTCAGCCAGCTGCAAAAGTGTCGGCCAATCTTCAGCAGACTCTGGCGCCTTCTGTTTCTCTGCTCCATGCCGGGTGTGTCCGAGGGTCAGCTCTGGCTCCTCTGCAGGGCCAGATTACTTGCTCCAAAGCCGCATCAACCGTCTTAATCAAGCTGATTATTCACCAAAACATTTCTCATCCCAGCTCACCTCCTCCTCCTACTCCTACTCCTCCTCCTCATGTGGGGTTGACACACCTGCTTCAGTAAAAAACACAAACTTCCCCTTCGTCCATCAATTCCTGCGTCTATTCCGGGCCTTCACCTGCTCCTGGATTCTCTTTGTGTTCAGTTCCTGGAAGCATCTTGTTTTGCAGTCTCTCTCATCCAAAGCCAAGCACAGAGACGTTTTATCTGCACAATCCAAGAACAAAAAGACGCTGGACACGGCAAGTCTGCTGATGCAAGCTCACACAATCAGCTGTTCTGATTTCACAAGCCCCTGGTTCTCCTCAGTCAGTCTGGAGCTGTGTCAGACCACTTTCACAAGGTATTCATCCTAACGCTCGAGACAAAGACGCCTCTACAACAGC
Organism: Diplodus sargus; assembly: GCA_903131615.1. Classification (NCBI taxonomy): domain Eukaryota; kingdom Metazoa; phylum Chordata; class Actinopteri; order Spariformes; family Sparidae; genus Diplodus; species Diplodus sargus. Next base: position 3,497,750 of record CAEMYA010000115.1, read on the forward strand.
TTTGGCTTCAGGCGGTTTTTACAAAATGATACCAAACACAGACATTCAACGAAAAAAGAATATGGATTTGAAAAGATCCTCAATCGCAGGGATACTTATACCCCGGGGGGTACTTCTGCTGCTGCCAGGGGTATGTGGAGAGATTTGATTTGAATTTGATTAAAACAAAAAAACAAACAAACAAAAAAGTCCACACGGAGAGATAACACAGTGAAACCACTGCTTTTTTTCTACCCTTTGTATTGTTATTTCTCCTCTGTGTTTCTCTCTTTTGCGTGATATTATCGTTTCTAGAAAAGCAATAAAAAAGTGAATTCCCCCCCAAAAAAATGCAGAGAAAAGGAATGACAAATATAACAACAACACCAAAGAGAACAAAGAAAAAACTACATTCACATACTGACTCAGCTATAACAGTCCATGTCGGTGTTAAAGAGTGTGTGAAAGCGTGCCACCCTCTGGTGCCCCACGGCTCAAAGCTGTTGCCCTTTTTTACGTTTTCCGCCCCCTGTCCCTCAGACATCCCGGGTTACAAAGGGTGAATTATTTTATCCAACAATAGATGCGTCCTGTGCCCTCGCTGCCACTAGAGGACAGTGTTGAACTACAGTCAGATTACACTCAACCACTGACAGCCTAAAAGTCTGAGATGTGATCAACGAATGCACAGGAGACAGGAGGCCACTACACAATGCTCAGCGTGATGCAAGCATCACAATCTGAGGCGCTCTGATGTCAGTCAGCGTTAATGTAAAACAAACAAGAGGGATCCAATTAGTCACGTACACACTTCATCAGCAGCGGTGCACTTCACACACCTGAGAAATGTCCGGAACAACAAATGCACTGAAGAGCTTAACTTGCTCGTGGGCATATAAGAAACATATTCCTTAATGTTATATCACAGGGGGGAAATAATTCTAAGCTGTCGTGTGCCTACAGCTTCTATAAATGAGCGTGAATTATTAACATGATTTCATTCTGTGAGAACAAACCAGTTGATGCCTTTATTTTCAATATGTCAATCAAACGAACAAACACGGCAGCTGCACAACTATGGAAAAACAAACAGAGCTTTTAGTGGGCCTCACACACACACACACACACACACACACACACACACACATTCACACGCACACATAGAGGAAACGGCAACAAACATCTCCGCTTTTTGATGACTGAGCCATTTTGCAGCGAGACGGAGACGACATAACAGCTTCCCTGCCGCCTTCTTTCTTCAGCTTTTAGACGTACTGTGCAGGATATTGATCACAGACATTCTCTAAGTCGTTGAAATTCTCTCTAAGTGCAGCTGTTTTGATGAGACTTGTGAGCCCAGCGAGCTGCCAAGCAGCGGGGCAGGAGGTTGTTTCTTAGAGAGGCGACTCATCTCACACGTCTCTCTCAGCTGAAGCATCACACCAGCTGATTGTGTAAGATCATAAACACGAGCTGGACAGAATGAAGCCAGTAGAGATTATTTTCCTCACCTTCTGCTCATGATGCTGTAAGAGGAGCGCCAGTGTGGGTGAACTTTAAAGCTTGTTGCAGCCTTGTGACTTCCCACACCGAAAACATCACTGAGTCAGCAGTGATTTCAGATTTCAGTGCTGGGATCATCCAGCAGCCGCTCCTCTCCTCCTGGAGGACCCTCTGGGTGACTTTGACTGTAGGAATCGATTTCATCAACTGCAGCCCTCTGAGACAGATCGATACACTGTTCCCTGCTGTTATTAAGACGTTTAAAGACTCTTTTATCCACTGGTGCAAACAGCACAAGATGAAACACTTCAACTTGTTGATGGAGAATAACAAGAGGCTCTGAGAGAGACAGAGGCAAACGAAGAGGAGTCATCGCCTTTTGGAACATCTTTACGGAAAGTTGTACAAGAAGTGAGAAGTTAATTAAGTCATAGTTTGATTAGACATAATCAGTAAGAGTATGTGCTGCCATTACTGAACTGGGACCGGTTAAAAGCTGTGAAGCAGCTCTGGGTGTCTTGGTGTTTCAGTCGTGCATCAAAGTCCAACAAAAATTGTTATTCCCATGTGTCCAGTAGATCCGTATTTAGTCCAAAACACAGTATTCCATGATTTAATTCTGACAAAATGGCCATTTTCATGCTTTTATCTATCAAAAGTCTCCCCTTTTTACAGCAGACATCATTACACGTCCACACTGGAGACCCTGAGATGACAGCCGTTTGATTGACAGGTCATTTTAAGGAGCTACTATGCCCGACCCAGAGCCTACAACAGCCGATGAGTGATCGCGTAGACAAGGGACCCACTCTCTCTTCTTTCTGGTCTCTGCTGAGCCACTTACACGCCAGCTTCTGGACGATTGATGCATGATGGTGCCAACTGAATTTCAAATCCAGCGATATATTGTTTATTACAGTATTTAAAGTTTATCATGTAGTTTAATACATTTTGCTCTTTTAATAGGCTGCTTTTTCACCTGAGCACTTGTTTCTATTTGATATGCACAAAGTTATTGTTCATAAGGAAATAAAGGACTATAATATGTTTCTGCCCCTGTTGCTTTTGAGGTCACACTTCTTTTTTTTTTTGCCAGGCGCTTACATAATTCCTCAGAAAAACAATCATTTTCAGTGATATTGTTATTACATTTGAACTTAGACCATGTAAGACTACTACTCTGACGTGGACCCATTGTGTTTTCCAGCTAATAGAGGCGGTTACAGGTCACCACCAGGCTTATTTTTGCATTAAAAATGTAGACAAGAAGAACAGATAAATAATTCAGTGGGTTTAATCTCCTACAGTTTAATGCCAGAAGCACTTACAGAGCATCAGAGCGCTTGGGGACATTTTTGCTTATAACCTTTCAAAGGAGCCCAGAAACTATTCCTGTACTCCAATTGGTTCAACAACAGCTTTGAATTGACTTTGGGCTTTACTGGGAGAGGCCTTTTCAGGATACTTTAACATACATTTCCAGGAATAAGAACGGGTAAATGGGTTTTCAATCATCCGGATAAGGGAGCCACAAGGAAAACAAGACATTGGATATGAATCACAGTGGAGGATTTAAGCCAAAAGTGACGTGATTTTCTGACCAACAAGCAAGATTTAGATTTTGTTAGTTCATCATTTTCTCTCAAAAACTCCCAAATCCACAAAGAAGAGTGGGACACAAATGATACAGTGTCCTTTATTTATGTCCTTGTAAAAGGACTAAAATGATTTCCCTCTTGACTATGAACTAAAAAGAAGAAAAAAAGCATACTGTGTGTCAGCAGGGAATAAGTAAAGAAGGGGAGTTTTGTTTTTATACGTGAACTCATAACTGTGACTCCAAACCCGAACATCTTCCCCCGTCTGCTGGTTCAATTATGTGTTGACTTAGGAGGTCGTGGCTGTTTAAGTGGGGTCACACAGCGCTGAATGAATGTTTGTTAGCTAATGTTGGCCGGGCAACAGCTTCCGCGATTACCATAATCCTGGAACATGGTTCAGATTAATGACGCCCATCTCACACAAACCCTGGACACACACGCACACAAACATATTTCGACTCACACACTCTTACGTGAGCCCCGCTGTGATTGTTACAGAGGTTTATATGAATCAGTTCACCTCGAGTGTCCTCACACGGAGGCAGACGTCACCTCATCTTGACACAACACTCTTCATAGAGTCCAGACAAAATCTACTTAGCTCGGAGAGGCTTTTATGTTGAAATCAGTCAGCTATGTAACCGTGTTACATAAATGCAGCAGTTCTGTTATCAGTGTTGACAGTTTTTTGATGCATTAGGGGAAAAAACCCTTGAGTGCTTTATAAAAATGTCATGAATAAAGATCTTTAAAAGTGCTGTCATTCAAACACACACAGAGAATTAGAGCAGGTTTGTTCAGTCGCACAAGAAGCTGCACTCGACAGGAGACTGTCACAGCAGTGAAGACAATACTAGTTCACTCATTAACCAAATTAAGTCACTTCATGCTAAAAAGCTCCAGTAGCACAAAAACATGTTTCTTAAAGGAGTAATTATGAGAGATAGACTGAGTCAGATGAGAACACCACTTTGTGTCTGTACAGTTAATATGAAACTACAACCAGCAGCTACATACATACAGTAGGCATGAAGCTACTGTCAACAGATAGTTAGCCTAGCTTAGCATAAAGATGGGAAACAGAGTAAACAGGTAGCTTGGCTAAGCCTAATGCTAAGTCTACCTCAGGTCAGGATTTTTTAGAAAAACGGAGGTCCCCAGTCCAAGTCCACCATGGCTCGGTCAAACTTCACTAGAAACTATTGGTTAAGTCTCTTTTATTATGTGGATTGCTAACACATTTTGTTTATTGCTATGAATGTGCAGTTTTGTTTCTGTACATATTTTTTCCCTTCATGTGTCTCTCTTGTGAAGAAAAAAGGAAAGACAATTTGCAGCATTGTGACATTGTGAATAATCCATTTTGATTGCTTATTCAGACAAAGACATGAGATAATTTCTCAACCAATAGACCAATCCTTTATTTGTTTATCTGGGCTAAAACCAGTCAAACTGTCTGCATTGTGTCTACAAAAATACTGTGATCAGCCTGTGAAATCAGCCCCATAGAACTCGTTCTAGCTTAAACACCCAAATTCAAAGAACCGCTTCCATCCCAACACAGAGGCTCCAAAGAGTCCCTTTGAAACCTTATAACACAATAACATTTCATTTTGTACTTAAATTCTTACACAGATCAAACAAACCAGGTGTAAATGTTGATGAGTGAGCTCTCGAGGTGCTGATAAGTGATTTTTGTTAACGTTGGAAAGTGCCAGGTTAGCTGTTTTCACCCATTTCTAGTCTCTATGCTAAGCTAGGCTAACTGGTTGCTCACAGTGGCTTCATATTCACTGTACAGACACAACATGTAACTCTCAGCAAAAAAAATAACGTTTTTCCCAAACTGTCGAACTATCCCTTTAAAGGTACAGTGTAGGAGCTAATGTCACTTTGTAGTTAGGCTGCGGATTGCAACCAACTCAATACCCCTCATCTCACACGCAGCCACTATAAACACAAAAGGACCTCTCTAGAGCCAATAGCTAATTCCAAGATAAAAAAAACACAATGATTCTTTGTAATGAAAACATAACAATGGCTATTAAAAGACATTTCTGCCAAAAGATCCTCCTGAATTCTACAAACTGGAGCTTTAAAAGAAAAAAAGGAAAATTCAGTTCTTCCAGTTGACATTGTGGTTCAGCAGCAGCGGTCAGTCAGTCAGTCAGTGTCAGTGTAACGTGTGAAGTGTGGTGTAGAAAGTGATGACTTGAAAAAACATCCAGTATCTATAATGTATGAACACATTCAGGTGTAAACAACATGAGGTGTTCAGCAGCTTCACAGCAGAGCCGCACATACACACCACTTTCTGCTCGGTCTGAATGTCTCTGAGATATGGCCGATAAATCTTTTAAATCCACTTTTAACAGACTCTGCCCATAAGCAGTCGCTGTTGCTTGCCTCGTCAATACATTTAACATAACTGTCGGCTGTTTACTTGACAATATTGAGTTGAACGGTAATGGCTGCAGTTGCGCAGGTTAGTGCCTCAGGCTGCGGAGCTCCACGACACCCATGTACTTTAATGAAAAAAAGGTTTGTTTGTGTCTCCTGAACGCACCCTAAAGCCTCTGCGCTCATGCACCTGTTCACTGTTTGGTTAACCTGCTGCTGAATGGATAACACGCCAGCTATTGTGGCAGCAACAACTACCAGCCATTAAATAAACCGTCGTCCTTGTGCCATCTGTTCATTTAAAATGCAGCAGTTTGGAAATATCACAAGATCAGCACTGACAGCAGCTATTTTTATGCTTATTAAAATATGTTTAAAGGAAAAGACTATTTCGGGAAGTTGTCACAAGACTCTGTCAGGCCAGCCTTACAAAGCACCAAGTGTGTGTGTGTGCATGTATATGCATGTGTGTGTGCGCATGCGTGTGTGCCTGCGTGTGTGTGTGTGTGTCTGTGTCTGTGTGTCTGTGTCTGTGTTCGTGTGTGTGTGTGTGTGTGTGTGTGTGTGTGTGTGTATGTGTGGTGTTTGCTGAGCTCTAAAGAGGCTCGTCTTTGCAGGCAGTCATGAGGAAAATAAAACAGCCAAATTTCTGACAAAGAGAGGCGTCTCACTGATCTAATTACACCATAAACACACACTCGCTGACAGGTATAATCTTACATGACAAGTACCAGATGACACCCCACTTTTCTTGTCTTTCTTCTGTTTACCTCTCCGGCGTCTCGTCCTCCTCCGTGAGTTTCTCTGTTCGCACCAGCAGAGAGGACAATACTGATGAGCATCTTTGTGACTTTTTGTCATAGTATGAAGTTGTTTGCAGGTTTGTTAGTTTTTTCCAAACATTAAGTTTTATTTTTCTTTCGTTTGAGACAAAACATTCAAGATTTACCGCAAAATAAAAACATGTTGATACTACAGGATTATATTAACACAAGTGATATGCTGTTTAGGTGCCACAACGAATGATTCATGTCATCATCAGTAAATATGTTGACTTTTTTACTATTTTCTATCAAAGATGCAACATGTAAGAATTCTAGTTAAAAAAAACATCAGAAAATATATGAAATTGTCTATAGTTTTGACTTTATAATGACAAAGTATTGTGTTGTGCAGAGATATCTACTGAAGTTAGCATGCTAACCAGCTAGCCCTGCCTAATCCAGCACTCCAGTGCTAGCAATGTAAACACCAACGCTCCCCCAGGCCCTCCGAGCTCTGTGTCCGGACTGCTAACTGCACAGCTAACTGAGCTAACTAGCTAACCACAGCTACAGTATGTGGCAGCTAGCGGTTCCTCTGGTGATGTGCTGCTCTCCCATTTGTTTTGTGCATGAATTCGATAGATGGCAAATTCTTACATACTGCACCTTAAATCGCTTCGTCATTAAACATTAGAATTGAAAAATGTTGCAGTTTTCCAAGATACAAAGTGTCTTGTCACTGATGATCAAATCAAAAACAAGATATATTTCATTCTCCAAAGCAAAAGAGGAAAGAGTCAGATTTTAGAAGCTGGAAACAGAAATGAACTTTTCATGTCACTTCCAGATTCATTTAACATCCGGTCCTTATGGCCGTGTGGAGAAGTTGAGTTAAATCCAAGTTGAGCTGTCGATTTATAAATTAGTCAGTTGAAAGATAACTAGTTGCCGATTATGTTAAATAATCAACAAATAATTTCAATCAGCTTTCAAGCAAAACATGTCTAACTTTTGCTTGTTCATGCTTCTTAAATGTGAGGATTTGCTGCATTTCTTTGCAATTTAGAATTTAAATGACGGGTCCCCTCGGTTTTGGACTCTTGGTAGGAAGTTCATGCAAGTAATTGTACGAGCATTTTTCACAACTGTTTTGACATTTCATGGACCAAAAGATTAATAATGGAAAAGAAAATCTGCAGATTTATCCATAATGAAACTATCATTTGTTGCAGCGCTGCATCCACGACACAGCCCACTGTACTCATAAAGAATGTATACACTAAATGCAACATCTTTCACAGGGCGCCATCCATCACCAGACATAATCTACTGTGCTTTTATTCTCCATGACCTGCCAGATGCTGCAGCAACTGCTGACCTATAGATGATAAAACCAAGCTGTCGCTGCAACTGTTAGTCCATATTATTATTCATAACAGTTAGCAGGCTAAAGCAACGACCTAAAGTTCATCTTGGGGTAAATCAATAGCAAATAAAACTGTCAGATCCACTAAGTAATGTAACTGGGGCTGCAGCTGTGGTGAGGACTGTCCACACAAACACACACACACACACTCACACACACACACACACACACACACACTGACTTTGAACCCGGGCTGGTTTGCAGCAGCTCATGACAGATGGTAAAACGTGACTGTGGTGTATTAAATAGTTCTTCAGAGGCAAACTTTCATGAGCGCACAGTGTCAGGAAATCCAAGCCAGGTCAGCAAACAGCAGTCAGTCAAACATTGTATCACATTTTAAAAAAAGAAGAGAGAAAGTGATCCTACCTGTAAGCGGGTCGTACGATCTGTCCAGCTCTCTGGAGTCAGACAAACTCTGGTCCTGACTCCTGGATTTCATGTTTTGTTTTGTTTTTTTCTGTTTCTCTCACTTCTTACCAAACCCACCGCGCCGGACCTGCTGATCTGTGTGCGCGTCGGAGCCGCAGCCCATCTACGACTTCAGTCCTGTTCGCATGTCACTTCCCTGCGAGGATCCGCGTAAAAGCGCAAAAGTCCGTGCCAGATGCTCTCCTCCCCGCGTCCCTGCTCGTCTCTACCCACACTGAACTCTCCTCCTCCTCCACCTGCATCTGTCGAGAGAGAGAGACGGAGAACGCATCAGTGGTGGAATGTAACTAGTACATTTACTCAAGTACTTTATTAAGTACACATATTGGAGGTGTTTTCATGCCTCGTCCTTCTTCTTCTTCTCCACTATATTTCAGAGGGGAGCAGTGGCAGACTCAGGATGTTTAGGGGCCGGGGCAAAATAAATGAAAAGGGCACCAGTGTTATCCAAGGGGGGGCACCAGCGCACAGAAAGATGTGATATACGGGATATTTTCACATCACAAGACATATTAAGAGCTTCTTAAATGTGAGGCTTTGATAAGAATTAAACCATTAGTCCATCAATCAATTAATCAATAGATTAAAAAATGTGAAGATTTTATGCTTTTTGTTTCAACTGCTTCAGATGATTTAAATATATATTTTTTTAAACCCTGAGTTTTGGTTGGACGAAGCTGTCAACTGATTGATCGAGAAAAACTAATCAGTTACATTAGTAGTTTTTGCTTCATTTCGATTCATTCAATTCATTTCATACCTCAAATACTTTTACCTCGAATAGTTTAGGTACTTTTACTTTTAATACTTTCGGTACAGGTCAGAATTTACATACATAGTTCTACTCAAGGAACATGTAGAAAGCAGGACTTCGAACACATCCAAATACATCACTGCACACAAGCACAGTTAAAAGGAGAGAGGAAGTGATGGAGCAAGACAGACAGACAGACAGACAGACAGACAGAGTGACTTGGGAGTGTATATCTGCTGATCTGTGCTCCCTGATGGATGGTCTCACCTTGGCTCGGGACTGGAGCAGCTTTGGCTCGGCACGGAGAAGTAATACCTGTGGATCAATACTCTGTCAGCTCATGTCCTTGAGCTGGTTGAGTAGAGTGAACGGATGACTCACTCATATTTCAGAAAATGCAAGCACCGAGGTCTTGATTATTTGAATACTAAATCCATAAATACACGGCATAAGCTGGATGGAGACAGAGGAGACCACATGCTGATTTATGGGATAAACTTCAGGATGCAGACAGCTTTGTTTCCCATCAGAAACTCCTGGTTCAGACACTCTAACTTGTAATACTTTGAGCTTCTCTAGGACATCCTCAAGGTTCAAAGTAAAGGTGAAATTGAGGGGCTTTTCATGTATATTTGGATTTTATTTGAGTACATTTAACTCTATGTATTCTTTGTCTTCAACTTTTTTTGTAAAATATGTCATTCTTAATAGAAATGTATTAGATTCAAAGATGATCACTAAGATGATAAGGGGCTGGTTGGTTTCTTGGTCGGTTGTTGGATGTATTCATGTTAAAATTCTCACAGTCAGGATACAAGATTGATTTTTCTTTGATATAGCAGTTTTCCTGTCGCTAGAAATAATCAAATATTGCCTTTCCTTTTAAAGTTTAATACTTTTCTTTGCATAGAAAGTGTGTTTATAGAAAAAAATCCAGAAGAAGCTAAAAGGTGAGACGACTTGAACTCTGGAAGCACACATGTAATTTATTGCTCCTCTATAGAGTTGAGGGGCTGCACATGCTCGCAGCCCTGCGAGGCTGTCCGCACAACGGCTTCGAGCGAGACGCCAAAGTAATAACAGTGACAATGCTAACATAATCAGCAGACATAATGTTTACCATCTGCATTATGTTACTTTAGTGTGTTAGCATTAGCATTAGCATCAGCCTGACACTGGTAATGTAAGCTAAAATACTGAGTTTGTGTTACCCTGTCACTCAGTGGTTAGCATGGCTACAGACATGCATAATGTGAGATGACCATGAAAAGGCATTGTGCTACATACGCACAAGATATAACATGAATAAATATATAGAGATATATTTTATATATATATGGTTACATTCCTATATGTATAGGAAGATGGGAATGTCATTAGTTTTAGGTCAAATATATTGACCTCGTATTTCACATCTTGTATTGGGTACATAAGTGTTTGACCGATGAGAACAAAAATATCAGAACCATATACCAAGGAGATGTATTAGATAATTATCAAGATATTTTATTCGAAACACTCAAAAATCGTGATGGTGATGCTAGAAGAAAAGTCAGACTGTCATCAGGATTTATCATCTGAGGACCATGAATGTCCATACCAAATATTAGACACACGATGACAGACAATGTTGAGATGTATGTTGGCACTACAAGAAATGACAGGTGATCATCAGTGTCATCAGGATTCACCCTCTGGGGACCATACATGTCTGTAACAAACATCGTCGCAATCCATCCAGTTGTGTTGAGAGACTTCACTGAAAAATTGAAATATCAAAAAGCAAATATCAAAAGTAAGGGGCTTGCCAAAGTCATTAGGAGTCATCCTCTGAGAACCTGTGTCAAACCTTAGGCTAATCCCAGAAGATGTTGATATATTTTTATAGGATAATTGAACACTCTAACTTGCTGGTGGTACTTGAGGAAAAATCAGGGGATCACCAATGTCATTGGACTTCATCACCTGGGGACCATGAATGTCAATCAATGCAGTGGTTGTTAAGAGATTACACTGAAAAAACAAAATATCAACCTCAAGGTGTAGCTCGAGAAAAAGTCAGAGGCTTGTCAGTATGGTTCATCTTAAGGGGATCATGAATGTCTGCAGTTGTCGAAATATTGGATATTATTCGATATAAGTCTGGACCAACATGGTGGAACAAGAGATTTCTCATCGGCAAGAAAGGCTAAATAATGCTTGTTGGGGATAAACAGCGTGAGGAGGCTTCTTTAAAGACAGACAGGAGGGTGAGGGATTATCATGTCCCACATCGGAAGACTGATGGAGAGGAGAGAAAATATACATCATCTGCTGGAGGAAGAGCAGGACAAAGAAAAAGAAAAGGCAAGGGAGGACGCAAAAAAGAGGCCTGATGAGGTAAAAAGAATAAAGGGAATGAGACGCAAATCTGTGACTGGGAGAAGGAAATAGAAGATGACAGAGGGGAACACAGTGGAGAGGTATTTGAATACATTACGCGCCTTGGGACGATTGAATCTCACAGTATTGATGGTGTTTATCTCCCACAGGGGTTATAGAGAAGTTTAGCATTGCTGCAGGCTGGAAAGGGGAACCGACAGATAACCAATAATGAGCTCCGATTGATGCCTGAAGTTCTGGAAGGTGTGGAGCCATGATACAGGTGACAAATAACACACACACACACACAAACTGGTAATATTCGGTGAAAAAAAGAATAGTGCCACATGTCCTCAGGAGCTGTCTCCCGGCTTCAGTGTATCCTTGGAAAGCGGCGGTTTGTGTTGATATTCATATTCTACGCAGATACAGGTGGGGACACGCAGATAAAGAAATGAAGGGGTGAACAGATGATGGAGGGAGGACGGGGGGAGGGAGAGTTCAGGCGAGACAAAGTAGGCAATCTCCCCCCTCAAATGAATATTTGATGAGAAGGCTGATATGCTTAAATGAAACGTTATAAATATACAGCAGCGTTAATGGGTTGTCACAGTAAAACGCACAGGCTTAGCTTGGCACTGTACGAGCACCTAAGCTGTCATCAGCACCCGCACGCACACACACACAACCACACACACACACACTGCACAGATTATATCAGGGAGTTGATATACTGCCCAATATACGATATAGCCAACGAAATTAGAGGATTTGGAATAGATTCATGTTAGGGGATTGAGAGCCACCGTATTAAAAAGACATTGCACAAACTGAGCTCCAGAAACCAGAAACCATAAACACACACACACGCACACACACACACACACACACACACTCCATTTTCCTTGCCACTGTATTATTCCCAGTGCATACAAAAGCACATTATCATCTCAAGAAATGGATCTTTGCTCCAACATGATGCTCGCGTGTCCATTAGAGGCTTATCAGTGTAATTTTCCTCAGCTTCTGGCCCCGCAGTTCTAATTAAGTCTGCGTGAGATAGAGAAATACAAAAGCAGTGACAGAGAAAAAGAGGGGAGGCTGTTATCATTAATGTTTATGGTCTCAGTGCTGCTGCATTAAAAGAGCTGACAGGTGGCTCTACATGTCGTCACCCAACGGAAACAGACGAATGAATGAAGGAGTGTTGTGGTTGTGGTTGTGCAGTTGTGAGCAGAGAAAATGGCTATTTGTTGGTTGCACGGGTTTCACTTAAAGACTTCATCACTCAGTTGGGTCGGACTGAATGTTTCCCATTACCATTCATACACGTAGTTTACATGTACTCCTACAGCTGGACGATTCAGTTGCTGTTAATAGCATTTCATGTTGAGCAAATGGTTAAGTCATCAACATTCCCAAGATATGTCAGGTCTTTGAAATGGTAGCAACAATAGCAGCTACCGTAACTGTTGTTCTGCTGAAGTGTCTGCTGCTGTAGCACCAGACTACAGAGCAGCTTTCCTTGTTTTCTTTTCTTTCTTTTTTTGGAATACAACCCAGTGTCAGGTGTGAGGAATAACTTTTTTCCCCCTTTTTTTTTCAATAGCCTATCTCCCAGCAAATGGACGTGTTTTCTTGTGTAGGTAAGATTTCTGTTCCAATTTTCCAATATTTCAGACTTGATTTGAGCTCTGGTGTTTTAGACTTGAAATCAAAAGAGCATCACAAAGGTAAACTCCTTTTTCCACACCAGTCATCAGCACAGTTCCTCAGGGTGTACTGATAGACGCATTATGCCACCAGTCTGAAGACAATGCATGTTTATCTCCCACTGAAACTCACTTTCTCTGCTGGGAAAATCTCCTCCTGCACCAAACATGAGTGAACTGCTGCAGATTAGCTTGGCTTCTTGTTACCTTACGTGAAACTAGCTTTAAGAAATATGGGAGAAGGTTGCTGACACAGTTTGGATCCTGCACCGCTGGTCCGACACTTTCATCGCAGATTCGACCGGACGCCTGCAAACGACCTCTGCTCGTTACTTTGAGCAACTCCTGACAAACAGACGATTCAGTTGGAGTTATTTGTGTGGGCCTGAGGGTAAAGACATCATTAGGAAAGTAGCTGGAGGACAAAGTTTATCAGAGATTTTGACTAATTAGTTTCACAACGGGGGGGGCAGGGGGATGGATGGAGAACAAACAAGAGCGAGGGAGGAAAAAGTAGAGGAACAGGAGAGATTCTGCCTTCTCAGAGCAGTCTCACCAGATTCAACAACCATGACCTCAAGCTTCCCACTTACTTACTTCCCAGATAAATATATATAATTTATTGATCCAAATATTTAGTCAAGGTGCACTTGCAGAATATTGATTCTTTTTCTATGAACTCCTCATTCTTATAAAAAAAAAGGAAACCACTTTCACTACATGTCCTGCATTCAAATTCTTTAATAATTATACACACTGGCTTGCTGCATTGATGTCCGTGTTGCATTTTACTGCTGTAGATGTTTGAAGTAAGCTAATGTTAACTATTATACATTGTTGGGTAGTTTAATCTACGGCAATACATCATATTCAATAAGATCATCATATTGTCACAGCGTGGCTGTTCTCTGAGAACTGTGCATTTTACAGCTATATAAATGATAAATAGTGCATTCCTCTTAAGAAATAGGAAAATTGTTTCAGCCTAGTTTATCAGAAGTCTCTACATTTAAAATCACCTGATAAAGGGTATGAAAAAAGGTCATCTTAAAATTAACTGTGAACTAAAGCTGTCAGACAAATGTAGTTCAAGTTGTAATAACATTCCAGATTTTAAGTAGACTGCAAACTGTATCTATGGCCTCACCAGTAGATACAACATATACAAAAAATTTTCTATTTCCTTTTTACTTATTTTGCTCTTACTCACACTTCTATACTTAAAATGTTATTTAGCATTTTCACTTTTGTTCACTACAAATATCAGTGGTTAATAAACTTAGAGGTTTTTCGTTAGACACCTTTTAACCTGCAATAACAGATGTTTTGGCCACTTGGAAAAGAAAGAAAATCATAAACATACAATAAGTTGATGTGTTAACCGTGATAGGAAGCACTTGCATATTTACATCATTCACTTCAGGGGGAAAATACTGCACACGTCTTTAGCTGCTTAACGCTTTACTTTGTTCATGAGTTAGTGTCAAACTATGTCATTCTGCTGTCCGATGCCGAGTAGGTAGTGTGCGGGGATATTTTAGAGCTTTTTGTTGAAAACAAGTGCCTTCTGTGGCCAAAAACAACACTGTGAGAGCGGTGAGAGTGAGCCAGAACAGTAAAGTTGTGATATAGACGGCTAATTAATGAGCTAAAAATCGATATACAGCTATGTTGAACTGAGGGGAGCTGCAGATTTACAGTACGTGATTCTCTGTTGATTTATAACCTCATTGTTTTCGGATTTTCACATACATACAATTATGACAAAAAATATTGATACAGTAGAATACAGTTGCTAAAAGGTAAATACTGGGCAGAGCTATGCAGAGACATGCATGAGATAAAATACATGACATCATCACATTTTATCCAGTACAGTGATAAATGTGTTATGCTGTCCGATGCAAAAAGTGTGAGGGAGATGTCAATCAAGCACAGTGTGTACACAGACAGACAGTCGTGAAAACAGGTCGAATCAGGCAGATTAAGTGATTAAACCTGTGTGGGTGGACCAATGAAGGTGCAGCGGCTTTAATTTGGTTAATTAAACATTTGCAGATATTTCCCTCAGGAGTTGGTAGAGACCACAACAGAAGTACGAGTAGAGTGACTACTGAACCAACATTTATCAGCTGATAAGAAGCGCGAATATTTGCTAAGTTTGTTTGTATTTACAGCCGGTTCTGCTGTCCCACGAGTGGCCAAAAATAAATTCACACAGCTTTAAAGTTGTTGTTTTTTTCTGATGTTGAATAATTGTGATAAACTCTGTTGCACCCTCTAACATTTTAATGACATCACTGACTGTGTGTTTCCATGTATTCGACGCGAGCTAGACTTGTAGGTAGAGTGTACAGTCAAAACTGTTGGTCAAATAATAAAGTCAACGGAGACGAGTGCGCCGTGATCCTCTCTGCAAACTCCTCTGAACACACTGGATGGAGACTAAGCTGCACGATTTTTTTGCTCAACAGTTCATATGTGTCTCGACAGGGGACAACAAATAAAGAAATGATCCAAGGCAAAATCATTTGTTATGAAAGACCTAGTCATCGAATGAAAAGTCATATTTCACTTCTACAGCGTGTGGGGGTAAGAAATCAAGTCTCCCACTGACACCCGATGTATCAGACTCAGACAGCAGTGTCAGCAGAGGACTGTGTGTGTGTGTGTGTGTGTGTGTGTGTGTGTGTGTGTGTGTGTGTGTGTGTGTGTGTGTGTGTGTGTGTGTGTGTGTTTGTGTGTGTGTGTGTGTGTGTGTAGGTTGAGCCGACAAGGTTTGTTTTGAAAAGCTCACATTCAGAGAATGTGAAAGATGGTTTGTTTTAATGCTCAATCTAAATATGAATGTTTTTTTAATAGTCAAAAGAAGAAGAAGAAGCACTGGTTGTAGTAGGAAATCAACCTTTATTTAAAAAAGAAACATAAATATACCTAGAGGAGTTAGAGATGAAAGGGACAAGACTCTACACTTGAAGAAATTGCATAATTCAGATCTGCTTCCAGTCAAAAAAAATAATCATTTAAAATGCTCTGAACGAGAAAGAGCTAAGCTGAATTCAAAAGGTTGAATGAATTAGTCTTTTTTTCACCCCTTTACTAAACTAAGACTTAAAGTTGCCAGACACACACCAGCAATTACCACTTTATGAATGATAATGTTAAACCATTGTTCCTTCGAAGCTAACCACTGCCGTTAACACATTAATTTGTTCAACTGATGGAGAGATGACTTGTGCGATGCACAGTAGTGAATGTTGGTCATGGCTTTGTTCAAAAGCATAGTTTGCAACAACAAGAAAACATTTTTTTTTACCACTTCAGAGCATTCTCAAACTTAATCACTGCTCAGAATGCTCTACCCATTAGCAAACATAGAAATACAAAATACTTGTAAATTGGTTTTTGAACATGGTGACAGTTAACATTCACACGAGCAGCAGCAGAGAAAGAGTTAATGCTCTAATCAAAGAGGAGATTCAAACTCAGAAAGGCTCATTACCAAATGTGTTAGGAACACATGTTTCACCCAAAGCCTAAATCTTCTGAAGAGAGATAAATCATAAGCAACGTACTGTGATCAGCAGCAGGAGAAGCTACTTGCATCACCATCAGTGACGAACATGAACATCTGGGTTAAAAACAATGAAATCCAAACTTTCATGTGTCAGTTAACAGTCCAGCCAATACTGCAGATTGCACACGAGGAAGCAGCGCAACACCGCCACTTCCTTAAAGTATCACACACACATATGAGCGGCCACAAAGGGAGAAAAGTCTGGAGAGTTCTCACGTCTTTCCTTAAGGTGCATCCAGCCTGTCAGTGTCCGTTTCCATCATTCAGGTCACAGGAGGGACAGACGATGAGGAATTAAGACGGATCATTTCAACAACAATGGAGGATTGTACTGGTTTGGTGTTTGTATTGTACAGTATGTGTGACAGTGTGTGTACATGCCCACATGCACAGAAATGTACTGTGTATGTCCATCTGTCGGGAGCTGGAGGTTGTTTCAGGAGATGGTGGAAAACTCTTTGAGCAGGACGTCCTGACTCAGTGTGTTCAGAGAGACATTCTTCCTCACATTCAGGCTGATGGAGCGCACCTGCAAACAGACAGGGGGGGAAATGTATTAACAGCTCATGTTTCTATAAAAACATTCATGGAGAGGCAGAGCAGTAGTCCTTTCTCACTAACCCTAACCCACGTCAACTCCACCTCTGTGTGTTCCTGTCGATACTTCACCACATCAATATATATGTCAGAGGGTTTAAGATTAATCTGCTGCTTCAGTGTGTCTGCTTATTGCTCACACTCCACCACCTTTAAAGCCTTTTGCATAGAGATTGTTTACTGTAAACAGCAGTTAAAAATCTGCCATTTTCCTCCACAGCGGTGAGTGTGACTTTATATAAAGTGACACTCGCTCTTACCAGCTCCTTGAAGAAGGCAGCCTCTTTGGGCTGCTCCGAGTATCTCTCAAACTGGTCCAAACCATCCTGCAATTTGAGCGTCAGTGTGTCATAGTTGGACCGAACCACCTCCAGCACCTGACAGGGGTGAGAGAGATGAGGGAGACAGAAAATGAACACAACTCCCCAACTCACAGAGTGCTTAATGGGGGTTAAGTGTTTAATACTTTAGTACTAAATGTATGTATTCATGAGGGATCACGTGGCAGGTTGCAGGGATGTGACAGGGACACACCCCTGATTGTTTGTTCCGTCCCATTTCTTTACAAAATTGCTCTCTTATTTCTTTTGCAGTAAGAGGTCACAGAGGTAGAGGAGTCGCTCTATCATTTTAAAGGTCAGACTACAAATACAATCCAGCAAATGCAGTAGAAAGAGTGTGTGTGCTGTGGTTGTAAGAGCAGAAGACGGACCCGCCTGAAGTAAAGTCCAGCTGAGGTAAGAAGGTGAGCTGAGATCAGAGCTAATTATGCAGAGATTCTCCACACTTGCACCCCTGCCATCCTCCCATTCAGCCGTGAAATAGCCCCTAACCAGACCTCTTCCATTACTTTATTAATGCCCCTGAAACACTTCACACAGCATGAAACATTCACAATGAGATGCACGAGCTGCACTTTGTCACGCCTCCCATAGAAGCTATAAACACACACTCCTCTAAAACAAGTCTAGCTCTTATCCATATAAACACACAGATGTTAACCTGCAAGAAGGTCGTCTCCTTCAGCTGTGGCGGTACAACTACCGTTCAGCCAAATCATTACTCAGAAATGTATTACCCCGGATGTTCAGAGGAGTATAACATTTCTCTTCCTTTTATTTTCTTCTAATAAGTCTAAAGCTCTGCTCGTGGGAAGAAAAAAAATGCTGTTGTTTTTATTTCAACCTCTGATGGTACCCTGATGAAAAATTCATATCTGTATCCCTCTGTCTCTCTCTGCCTCCATCTACCTCACAGCTCTCCATCACCCTCCTCTCTCTGTCGAAATGTGGGGGTAGGTTTGAATGATAACTTTAACTAATGCCTGTTTAGGTTTTCCTCCTCACCGGCAGCACATTGGAAAGGATGGAGAAGATAAAAGGAGAGGGCATGAAGCATAAAAATATAAAGAAAACTCGAAGAAAAGTAAATAAAGAATTTAAATTAAAAAAAGACAGAAGTGATGTAACCTATACCGCTTTGCACACAAGTCAGCTGAGCAACTTTCTGCATCACTGAGCAGACATGATTGTGTGCATGCAGCTGTCAATGTTGTATGTTTCTGCAGGCCATCCATCTTCTGGTGTCACTGTGGGGAATGAAGATGCTCCAGGCGGATGGAGTGCAGGTGGTTACTGTGTGTGTGTGTGTGTGTGTGTGTGTGTGTGTGTGTGTGTGCGTGCGTGCGTGCGCGTGCGTGCGTGCGTGCGTGCGTGTGTTTGAGAGCATGTATGTCAAAAGACAGAGGGAAGGGAATGCAAAGTTTCAGCGAGGAAAGAAGAGACAAGAGTCTCAAGGAATTTTGAACACCTATTCTTGCTTTCTCTTCCTCTGGAGCTGTGCACCGGCCACTGGAGAGCTAGTCCGGTTACATTAATGTTCATCAGTCGGATGCAAGACGCAAGGGGAGGGGGGGGATTTACACAAGCCTTTCATGTCCGTGTGCTATGAGTATTATTTTGTTCAGCCTGAGGTTAGATGGAACTTGGCCTTTGTTCACATGAAAGCTCTTACTGCGGATCACTCCATTCTCTCCTGCTTCTGTTCAAAATCCGACCTACATTTGATGAATTCG
>CAEMYA010000115.1:3517403-3545049 GCA_903131615.1 Diplodus sargus
TGGTACCACTACCAATCTTATGAATGACAAATAATCTATATATCTGATTTAAAGGAGCTAGAATCAATACTAAATCACAATGTGACAGCATGAAAGGGTTCGTAATGATGACCCTCCTGTTACATCTGCCTCAGCCACTCCTACATCCAGGGGTTAACTGTCATTTCCCCAGTCGCTCTCCCTCTCCTTGAGTGTGTATATGTGTGAGTGCTTCAGGTGTGCCGGAGACTGAGCAAAGCGGTAACCAATCCTGCAATCAGCCTGCCTTCATATGCTCAGCCCTGCTACTTCCACGCTGCCAGATCGTAGCCACTGTTGACTCAGTATACTGCACATCCAGCCTTTGTACTTTGTTCTGAGATTTTTTTGTAACTCTGATCTCCTCTGCTTTTTGCCTGCTCTCCTCTTCTCTCTGGTCTGGTTTGAAGATTACCTTTTTGCTTCCCTGTCTGTGTCTGCATCTGGGTTCACTGTTTCGTTGACACGTAACACCTGCAGGGAGTCTTTTCACTCTCAGTTTTTTTTCCAGCCACAGTGGGCAGGTGTTTGCAGAGAAAAGGTTTTTAAACCCCATTATATACAGTTAGCAACTATCTGATGAACCCAGGGGATGATTTAGCAGCTAAAGAAGCAGATCTTACCCTCAGGATGTGGTAGAGAACAAAAGTGAGAGCTAAAAGAGTAACTATTAGGCCTCAACACTGAACAGTTGTCAGGTGGCTGGAGACACAGCTTCAGATGAAAGTCATTCTGTTCTCAAAACATAAATACAAAAGGTTACTTCGTCTTCAGAGCTGGGCCTTAACATCTGAAGTGAACATATAAAACCAGTGGCAGCTCATTGACAACAAGGCTACCTTCTGCCTTCCCTCTTTGTTGAGAATAAATCTAGCAGATAAAAGCAAAGAAGTAATTGCGGTGTCTAATGACCAAATCCATCACTCGCTTATCAGCCTGTTATAAAAAAGGCTGTCTGGCTGTTTTCCCATCCTCACTGATTGGACATAAATGAAAAAAGGAGAGCTGACAAAGCTCATATTGTTGAAGTTCAGCCTCTTTGTAGACTCAAGTTTCTCCACTAATGATGAAGAAATAACTCAGCAATTCAGACATTGTCTGATCCAATTCTCACTCTGTGAATATGTGTTTGTCGGAGTCATATTGTGTGGATAAATTGTCATTATTTTTAATATACTTCAAATATATACACAAAAATCTATCATCTGTACAATAGGAATATACACAGCTTGTGAACAGGGTCCTCTCCTCCCTGTCTTATTTCTGTGCAGTGAATCAGTCATGATGAGTTTTAAGCTCAGCAGAGTGTGATAACAACTGCTCTTCTAGGTGTCCCGACACAATAGCCGACGTCTGAGTCATCCATCTCTGCCACTACTTCTTGATAAATGGGTATTTTTTCAAAATAAAAGGCAGCAAAAAAAAAATCTTCTCCCACACTTAAAAGTACTCAGTGTTTACCTTTGTGTACTAAAAAATTCATCAAGTTTTACTTTTGAAACAACAAGAGTGAGGTTTCAGAGGAGTTAAGCCCAAATGACCCTGAGAGTTCATTTTTATCTACATGCAACTTTTAGTGAGAGTGTAAAAGCAGGTGTTGTGTTTCTGTTGTGCTCACCTGTTCTTCAGACAGCTGGGAGATGTGGTTCACAGCAGCATACGACTCAATCTTGGGGTTAAAATGGTTGATGATGGCCCTTAAACACAAAAACATAAACATTTCCGAAATTAAAAACAGACATTTTCCTAAAAGTCCAAGACTGTTTTGTTAACTGAACATTAAAGATACATGTGATTGTACCATGAGCTATAATCTTACATTGCCATAAAATGTACTGCAATGACTTTTACAAGTTTATTGTTATACTGTAAAATATTCTCCCTCCATTACATATATCAACATTTTAAGGGGATCATTAAAAAATGTGTGTATACTGGCTGATATATCGATATCTGAATTTTCAACTTTCTTACATCAGTATCAGCCTCAAAGTAAGTATTGAAAAATGCACCTTTTTCAATCCTCATCCACACCAAGAGCCTTTCCATCCGCCTGCTTTTAGTCACATTTTAAAGACACCCAACTAGAGAATTAGTCGCTTTGTGCAGTTTATTGCAATGAAAACTCCCAACATTGGCATAATAACAGTTAATGGAAAAACAAATGACATGATGTCATTGGCTAAGTGGTCTGTGGGAACCCAACACAATCGCACATACAAACCAAGTACCCTTGCCGAGGAGATTGTGTCGACCACATGGAACATGCTGGAGAACCACAGCACTTGAGTTGAGAGAGTGGCGTCGGCTCTGGTTACTCTAATGGACCATTATTTTAAAGCAATGGCAGATCATGGAGCCTTTCAATAGTTCCCAGAAGTTAGCTGCAAATACTAGCGACCCAGTATGTAAATCAATGAATCATGTATCAACTATGAACAGCCAAACATTGTACTTCTTTCTCTCTGTTTTCATCTACATCTCACTCTCTATATGCATCTGAAATGCCTGCTTAGAATTTCTTGGGTCCAAACAAGCTAATCGGTTGAATCAGCTGGTGAATGGAGGCAGGTGTGCCACAGAAAAGAAAAAACAGCAATGCCAGTGTCTCTGAACAACTCATGCACATTCACAGATAAGATGTGCAGCCTGAAGAAGCAGATTTCAGCCTTTACTGTTTTCTGGCTTTGTTTGTCCCTGAAAACTGAGCGTTTCCAAAGCGGTCTACTAAGTGGATGACTGGTAAAATGCCAGCTTGCTGGTTTAGTGTTTGGGGGAAAACAGAGCTTTTGCTAAGTGATGAGTTTACTCTGTCACAGTAAATAGAGAATCTCTTGTGACCTGCGAACTTTTAAAGCACAAGTTTTTATAATCCTGCATTTATGTGCATTTGTTGGACAATGTCACAGTCATCAAATAAGGATCAGCTCTGCAGCCTAGCAGCCTGTGAATGGCTGTCTGACTGGCGGGCAGTATGTATGAGCTGCAGTCAATCTTTATTTCATACTTGTTCTGCTGTCTGACAACAGACACCGTACTTTCTGAGAATAAAATGGCTTAGAGTGGACCAAATTATTCTGTGGTGACGCATGACTTAGAGGGAGGTCCAAGGGCAAACCATGGACAACAACCTCAGACCAAAAGAAAACAAAAGATAAGTGGTGACAGGGGTCTCTATGTACTTTTGGCCATGTCTTTGCAGCCAGCGGCAGCCCACATGTGCATCTGATACACCAAATGAGCAATTTGTGAGGTTAGTCCTTGTTATGGTGCAAACTTATGATAAAATAATAGTCAATACCCAATAATAATTTAAAAGCTCTAAAGATCATCCGTTACAGACAGGCTGTCATTTTCTATCCATTCCTATTAAAATTCTGTCTCAATGCATCCTTAATACTGCGCAAGCATTTCAGATGTGAATTCAGAGGTGCTCTTTTCCAGCATTAGCATTTATTTCCATGAAGTAAACTGCTTTATGGCTCAAATTTAAGTTAATGCAATAAGCAAACCTCTGAGATGACAAAGCTTATTTTGTACCGACTTGGAGTTCTTCATATATCAAATAAATTATAGGGACTAAAATGCAGAGAACTCTCCATTGTGGTAATTCTGCTGTTATTTCGTGTGGGAAGCCAGCTGATGGAGGAATGAACTGATGGGAGTAAAATGGAATTGGTGCCTTCATTTGAGTTAATTTCAACACTGTCTCTGTGCTTCTTTATATCCCTCTGCCTTCATTAATTTATTCATCTATTCTTTCAAATATTACTCTATCAATCCTCCTCATCCACGCCTTCCCTCCAACCCCTGTGTCTGCCTATTAAAGCAGCGGAGTCCACTCCATCAGGAGCCCAGTTGAATGAGGGAGTCCTCTGGGAGGACCCCACTCGCAAGGGTGCCCTCAGGGACCTCCAGGCCAGGGTGACCTTAGAGGATCATGTCCTAAGAGAAGGCGGAGGAGGGAGGAGAGATTACAGGGGGAAACGGTGGAGAACAGACCAGGCACAGTATGTGTGAGGACTGGAGAAGGGTTAGGATGAAGGAGATTAAGGCTTAAAAATTATCAAATCGAGGGCCTAGGGGAGGAAGTTGAGGGAGGGGGAAAAAGGAAGAGGGTGCGGATGGAGAGCCTATATTACAGATTTAACTTAATTCACTTTTTATGACCTTCCTCAGTCACATTCTTATTTGAAATTCCCCTCAATCCAATATGACTCTTTTCTCCTTCTTGTAACATGGAGTTTTTACCGAACATTGACAAGGGCATGTGTGACTTTGCTGGCTGCCTCCTTCCACTGGCCCGTGTTGGTCGATACTCTTAGAACTAGAAGACAGAAAATGATTTTAAAAAAATTAGTGCTAACAGTCAAACCAGTCTATTAAATGTCAGAAATTGTAAAAATGAAAAAAATACAAATACACAATAATAATAATAATAATAATAACACTAAGAAGAAGAAGAAGAAGAATGATAACATAAAAAACATCTATCATCACACTTTCCTATTTTTTCTACCCAACAGTCAAAATGTAACAATATTATATTTTAAATGATCCTAATAATAAAATGCAGATGCTAATTCTTGTACTGAATACGCTTGAAGCAGAGGGTGGTTTGTCTTTCTGCTTTCATTCATTAATGAATGAAGCTGCAGTGGTGAGTATGATATGACTTTTATTGCATGACTGAATTAGTGCTGCAGAAATGTAAGTTATGTTAAATTTACAAGTAATTACACCTTCTTCAGTGTTTTTTCTAACCCAGGAAACTCAGCCATTAATCAAAACCTTTAATATAAGAATGTACCATAATGACTTCAGCTCTAGTTGAATGAATCACTGCACTTTCTTCTTACATACCCATACAGTAGAGGTTGTCGAAGACCTGGTGCATTCGTACGATTTCATAGTACAGCTCGTCGTAGCTGTTGGAGGTGGGCAGGAACGTGTCGCCGTATGTAATGAACATGTTGAACAGGTTCACTATCTGCAAAGGGAGACACACATTAGTTGACCAACACATACAGTCCCACACAAAATAGAACACAACAGGAGAAAATAGAGAAGAAAAACAAACCAAAAATAGGTTTTCTAAAGAGAAATCAATTCATACTGCATCGCTTTCTGTATAAACAGCCTGTTTGTCTCCTCTGACAATCTAATACAACAAGTTTGAACTCGTGTGTGTGACTTGACTCTCAGTTGGGCAACAAGCAGCACCAGTGTTACAGCATCTGGCTGCAAACACATATTCCTGTGAAACTAATTTCTATTGTAGGACGCACTGTCAAGGTCCTGTCTGCATGTTTTGTGTGCATGTGTTTCTCACCAGTAAGGCCAGATGAAAGATGTTGTGCTTGGCCAGCAATGTGGTCTCATTTGACAGCAGGAACTTCAGCAGGTTGATGAGAGCTGTGCAGAGGGAGACATGCACACATTAATGAAATAATCTGGAGCGTTGTTAGTTGTCTACCAGAGGTGGCATGTGGCAGCAGTCAGTGTGCATCTTTATTAAGGTAGATAATGAAAACACAGGAGGAGGGAACCTTTCAACACCAAATCTAACTAAACCCATGAGAAGAACCAAACAAAGCTTTTTAAAAAAAAAAACAATGATAAACACATCTATTGCTTTAATTTGGCTATTTTTTTCTCTCCAGTCTCATTTCATGGTATGCTATAATAACGACCAAGAGGAGAGGGTCAGTGTCACTCAGGGAATTTAGTGGATTATTGGTCTGATTAGAGGAATTTGTTTTCTAATGAGACACAGTACGATGGGGCCATTACGAGCTGAAATGTTATCCTATTGTGTGTTGACCAGGATGAAAACAAGGCCACCAGATGGATTGTGCTTTCTTTAGAGACTCATTATCCAATCTCAATGATGCAGTACATTTCCAAAACAACAGGCCCAATGACTTCAGCAGGAAATTGGCTTTGTTTTGCAGAAGGGGTACCTATTTACAAAACTGTTACGGTGAAGCTTAGCAAATCAGAACATTTCCAGATTTAAATTACTCATCTGTGGTGTCCTGAAACTTAAAGTGAAACACTCGCCAAAAAGCAACCCAGGCTTTATTTGTGAATGAAAATGAGTCAAACCTTCGTGTAAAAGCATAATTTCGATGAAAGAGGCATAAGAAGAACCCAGAGTGCGATCTAACAGGCAGGAGGTCCACCATTACTCTCCTTCCTGTTAGGTCACACTTGGGGATCACTTTTTGTCTGCCATGAAGGTGGCGCGCCAGAGGTGCAGCAGCTAACGTGAGTCGCCCAAAAACTGTTGATACTACGAGCAAAGTTTCTTGTTGTGTCGAGCCTTCTTAGTGTTTCAAAAATAGCGATTTTGATGCTGAGTGCCTCTTTCGTCGTAATTATGCATTTACACGAAGGTTTGACTCATATACATTCACAAATAAAGTCTGGTTTACTTTTTGGAGAGAGTTTCACTTTAAACAGAATAATCAAGTTCTAATTTGGAGGGAGAAGCTTGCTACAACTCCCAAGGTGCATTTTAGCAAAACAAACATCCAATCGCCATGTAGTATCAATTTTAAAATGTCTGCGTCTTTCTACTCCATTGACAAGTCCATTTTTATGCAAAGGCTATCTTTCCACCAGGAAAATATATAAAGGTCATGCACCTTTGAAGAGTACTCCCCCTGCCACAGGGACAATTTTGTCATCTGGAACAATCACATAGGAACTGATTTTAAAGGTTCTTGTTCCTCAGAGAAAAGTTCCTGCCCCATCATTCATACCAAAATGAAGCTAGAGCGAAAGTTTGGTCTCTTTACCTGACCAGAGCTCCCTCCATGTGTAGTGTAACCTGATTCTGCACTTCTTCTGGTAGCACAGGAGTTTGTGGATGATTTGCACACAGCGCCTGCAGAGGAAATGAACACAATACTGTGGTGACGGAGCTGGCTTGTGGATGAGGCTAGAAAAATGTGTGAGTGTGATGTGCATGTGTGCTCACAAGTATAAATCCATTGGGAAATCCTTCATCATATGAGTGACAATAAACTCCACCATCAGATCTAGACAAACAGGTACAGAAAACAAGGGAAAATAACTTTCAGAAGGACACATAAATTGTACACAGATGCAAAAACAAGGCTATGCAGGGAAAAATGTGCCACCTTTAACCAACTAGTGGAAAAATGTCCAATGAATAAATATGATCTATAACATGGATCAATGACATTGACCTGCATCACAGGTGTCATTTTGTTGTTGTTTAAGTTGTTGAAGTGCTGCTTAAGGGACTAAGATTTTTATAATATATAAACAGCTTAGTGTTAATTACTTTAAATTGTTTCATAATTTCTCCAATTCAAAATAAAATGTAAACAAAGCGAGGAGTCAAAAACACAGTTCTGACTGCTGCGAATGCTCCATCCTGCATCAACATTTGGTTTTGTAGCTGTTACCATGTTACATTGCAAAGACTCAGAAGCTAGCAGAAGACAACCTAACCTTAAAAAATATCAGACATCAGTAACAGTTTGAATCCACAGTATAGAAAAATTACTGAATGTTCCTCATACCTAGAACAGCACACACCAGCGGTCGCGAAGGGATGTTTTTGTCTGCTGCTTTTTTTCTGTGTCTCATTGGCTGAAAAAAATCCAGAATTAAAGTAAACAGCAAGTATGTACAGTTAATACACACAGAAAGTATTTTGCATGTCAGTTAAAACAAGTGTCAAATTCAGCAAACATAATATAGTGTCATGGTCTTTATGTGTTTACATGCACTGAAGTTACCAGATTACAGCAGGCTTTGTTCAATAAGATGATTGCTTGTTGTGTAGACGAGAAATCTTTTATATAAAAAACTGTAATTGGTTTTTAAGAAACCTGATTTTTCAGGTAGTTTTCGACTGGAGAATGCATATTTCTCAGTCAGGTATACAGGTAACAAGCTTTTTACAATACTACTATTACTATTAGTACTACTTCTACTAGTACAATGAGAATACTTGAAAATCTGAAGCACCCGAATACATATCCTTTAAAGAAATAGATATTGACATTAGCTTATATGGGTGCGCATTTTTCCACGACTGTAAGGTAAAATGTAAAGTCATCCTCACGTAGACTAATTTCATGAAACTCACCATTCTGTGAAGATTGACTCTAAAGTTCATGTTGTCATCATGCAGAAAGGCATCAGCGTACTGGTCCTGTCACACACAGAGTGGAAGTCAGAACAAAGACATCTGTGGTGGGTGCAAATGTTGCAGAAATGTGGCGCCAACCTACCTCGGCTATGCAGGTGAGGATGATTAGGCACAGTCTGGCACTGTTAAGTCGATGCTCATCTAAGAAACACAAATATGAGAAAACTGAGGGTCAGACAGTTTTTCCCTCTGGTGTTTTAGGAGTGACTGAAACAAATTAATGTTATAAAACTTGGCATAATTAGCGAATTGAAGAGAAAAAAATGTATTTGTCACTGCTGTGGACACTTTAGGTGAGTTATGGAGAAAAAGTGAAAGAATGAGGACGCAAAGGAAGGTGGAGTGACAGAGGCAAAGAGGGAGAAGGCATAAAGGTTGCTCTTTACCTTTAGTATCCTGCATTACAATGGAGGCGTACTTGAGGAAGGTGATAAGAAGGTTGCTGGTCTGAAGGTTGGGATCCAGAGGCAGTTCTGGGTTGTTCATCACTGCACAACAGATATACAAACACAACGTCAATCACACATAATCCCTGCAGTTAAAATGCCACCAACATGTTTTCTTATAACGGAGAAAGAGGACAAATAGAGGACAAAGAGGACAAAAAGTGTTGCCAAAAAGATTGAAATGTTATTAAATATCGATGCTGAACATTTGGAACTATTTCAATATAATTTTCCACAGTATCAACACTGATAGCAGCTGTACTTTCTCTCACTATCTTGTTTCCAACAGCCAGTCGAAACCGATACACTGCTGCAGTGTCCACATAACCTCCAACTCTTGTGTCAATGGTCAGAAGTAACGTCCGTAATTTCCTCAAACAACTTGAAATGTGGACAGCAAACTTTTCCACTTTCCATCAGTCCATCTCGGAAGAGCTGAGACGCAGAGAAGCTAGAAGTGTTTCTGGATGTCGTTGATATAAGGCTTTGCTTTGCATGGTATAGTTTTAACATGCATTTGTAGATGCAGCGATGAACTGTGTTTACCCACAGTGTTTATTGAACGTTTTCCTGAGCCCAAGCAGTAATACTAATATAAAATCATGACTGTTTTTAATGCAGTGGCACCTGAGGAATTGAAGTTAATGGGTTGCATCAATGTCAGCGTGAGTGTACATTTTTATTTTAAAAAATAATACGTTTGTCAGTTTCAACATTACGTATCTTGTAGTGTATTCAACTGAATGTAGGTCGGAAAACACAGAAAGCAAAATATTGCATTCTGTTTTTATTTATGCTTTACACAGCGCTCCATCATGATTGGAATCAGGGTTTGATATACTCATAACTGTGCTGTCGCTTTAAAATGAGATATTCCATAAATATTAACATCCCAAAAACCTGAGCCTCAACACAAAGTCTGCTGTCTTAAAGTGGGAATAAAATGAGGGATCGGCCTGGTTTGGCCAGACGCAGTGCTCATTCAGGCAAATAACAGCATAACAAAAAGTGATGTCCCATTACTATATCTACTGTAGCTTGCTGTGCTGTCTAGACAAACATCTTCATCCATTTAAAAAATCTCTGCTCGCTCAAACATACAGCTTGTTTCATTGATAAATGATGAGTTGATCATTTCTATCTCCCTCCCTCCCCCACAAAACCCCCATTTGTTTCCTTCATCCTCAGATCACTGCACGCCCAAAGGAAGATTTCACACTGTCAGGAAACATATCATCACAGCGGTAAACTGTGGGAGGAAAGAGTACATTCCTGACATATGATTGCAGGCATATGTGTGCAATTATTTCTGGCCTGAGTGGAGGCTCCTCTAAGTGCTGAAGCTCCCATGACATGGCATAATGCACACTGCATGTGAAACATTCATCTGGATTTGAAGCTGGAGCTTAATATTTAATACAGAAAATGGCTCTTAGGTTTGAAGAAATGGATGGAGAGCTAGCCCGAGATAGAAACGTGTACCTTTTAACATTTACAGCATGTGTGCATGCTAAATGACCTGATTTTCAATGTGCTAGCTACAACATTCACCTTCCATGAAACCTGAAGTGACAGCCCTACACTCAAATTTAAAGATGTAATAACAAGTTCTTGGGATGTTGTGATTATCTGATTTAGATTAAATAAACCCAGATCAGAAGTGCAATTCACAGCACATGAGAATCTATATTCTATCAGATAACCTTTAAAACCTATTGAATATTTCAAAAGGCTGCTGGCGTGTGTGCATGTGTATGTCTCAAGACAGAAGTGAGTGAGTTTTGAAAAATGGATGTAAAAAACAGTTCAGGCTAAACTGAGGAAAAAAATAGAGAGACTTGATGTCAAAATACTTTAGAGATTTTTCAACGCCATTTTTGGACTCTCAGTGTTTTGAGGGGATCAATATTTTCTGTTTCAAAAGGTGAGGCTGTTGTTTAAAACATACACAAAAACACAAAATTGACAAGACAAGATTAAAGTTATCCTCAGCTGTAAGCTCTGATCTCCTCTGAGGTAGAAAATATCAAAACTGCTCTGCAAAATCTGACAGTGACTTTTCTTGAAAAAGAAATGAATAAATCAAGGAAACCAATCACCTCAAGATTACCAAGGAGACTAACAATCAGAAGATACAACTTTTTAGTTTGTACCATTTAAATAGTCTACTTTAGTAGGTAATTCTGAGGTAATCAATTTTTCGGACTTTTTTAAAGTATGGGAGTCAAGTCAGCAGGGGTGGGCAAAATTTCCGATTCTTCGATGCATCGCCATTCTCTCTAGTATGATTATGTCTCGATGTAGATAAGTTAATCATCAGAATTTTAAAACTGAAATTAGCTTGCCCGCTGCAACATTCAGTTCGCCTGCTGCAGAGCGCCACAGAAAGGGCCTGCTCATTCTCTGCTGTACACGCATGTGCACCATACACATATATGCAAGTTGCTTATGTTTGAGCGGCGACAAAATGGCTGCAATGGCCAGCACCAACCCTTTAAGACCAGCAACGACTTCTTTGAAAGCTGCTGTATGACAGCATTTTGAGTTCCATGAAGTCGAGGGGAGAATTGACAAGACCTACACAGTTTGTAAGGTGTGTGGAACTCAACTTATGTACACTTCGGCAACACAACTAATTTGAGACATCACCCAGAGTTGAGAGAGAAGCAGCGACCTGTTGCAGATCTCATCCAGAGACCGATCGAGCAGTTGGTGGCACAGCTTTAACCGAACTCTGGAAGAGCGAAGCGGATCACCAAATCCATTGCAAATTGTATTCCATTGGATTTAAGACCGTATTCAGTTGTGTAGAACGTGGGTTTTCGGACGATGGTGTTCACTTCTAGAGCCAAGATACAAAATACCATCTCGGTGTCACTTCACTGACACAGCCATACTGACGCTCTACAGTGAAACTAAACCAGAAGTTTTGGACACTTTGATGAAAGCGGGTAGGTGAGCAGCCATGTTTTAGTATGAGAGCTGGTACATAGGTCCATAATGTGTTGAAATGCAAGCTGCATTGATTATTGAATTGAAAGCTTTTTTCATTTTTATATAGGCTACAGTATACTGTTTTTCTCTCAGGGATATGCTCATTGCCTATAACAGGAGGATTCTGTGTTTATATATAAGTCAAATCTATTTGTGACAAAGAAAAGCCTTTACTTTAATAAAATATTAGAGAAGGTAATTAATCTGTTGATTTTTTTTAATGATCATCACAAAAGTAGGAAGTGATTAACAAACTCCGAGTAGCAAACTCAGATTTAACTTTCATTTTTTTCTAAATCATGCATGGAAATATACAAAAAAAAAAGTGCTTTATCGAGATGCATCGATGATCTGTTTAGAATCGGAATCAAATCGAATTGTGAGGTGCCAACCTCTAGACTCCCACCCCTACAAATCAGCATTTAAAATTTAGAGTGTTGAAGCCAGTATTTAAGGCTTAAAGATTTCGCTTTTATAACAACCACTACACAAAGCCTGCAAATGCTACTACAAAGATCACAGAAGCCAGAGGGAAAGACCCGGTTCTCTTAAGAAAAGTAAAAATTCAAGGTGTGATTCTAGGTGGCAGGTTCTACATATGTCCAGGATAAATGGTTGTGTTTTGGATGATAACAGATTTCAGCTTCACATTAACTTACTTTTTTACACCTACACCATTTACTTTTACTACATTACCTAAACCCATTCTCAAGCAAAAGACAACGTTTCCATAACTCTGCAGCACTCTGAAATATCATGTTCAGCTTCACTTCAGCTCCCTCCTGCTACAGAAAAGGTGGCTCATAAAAGTGACAGGAGTGCAGTGAGAGGAAGCCCCAAATACAGACTTAAAGACTTCTTTTCATAGACATCAGTCATTTATGTCTCCCTAAATAAAAAATAAGACAAAGTGTATAACTCACTGTCTAGGGAGGGCGGCGTTGTGCCAAGTGGTGTTGTAGGTGTGGTTGGAGTAGGGGTGATAGGTGTGGCTGCGATGTCCATCTCGGGGTGGCTCTGTCGAAAGAACGAAAACACATAAATATTGTCATTAATAGTGAAAAGCTGTCTCTTGTTTCCTGTAATGTACATAAACAGAATACAACACAACAATCTTGGTGAGAGAATCACATTAAGACTGAAAGTTGAGAACAGGATGCCTGTTAGCGGAGACTTGAAGAAAAGTGTTTACTTCTAGTAGTGCAAAACATTTCTGCAAAATGACACATTGATTATGGCTCTTAATTTACCTTCAGAATTGTGACTAATTAGCATTGCAAAAGGCAACACAAGAGCTTAGTGGCCTCAGAATGGAGATCAGTCCGGAGGCACCGTTTAATGGCTGCCCTCCTAACTGCATTTCACCCATCTTAACTATTCAGTTAGTGAGTCAGGACGGCTCAAGCTCTACTGGAGTGTCCCCACAGGGATTAATAAAGAGAAGCAAAGTCCACTCTGATGGTGGAGAAGTATCTTTGTACATTGATTATACCTCAAGAGATATCAAATAATGCATCAAAAGAGAGGAGATGAAACAATGAGGACTGAAAGCTTTGAGAGACGTGTTAAAGACAGAGTGTTCTTATGTAAATGATGACTTGCCCTATTGTGGTGTTAGACTACGCAGACTCTTAACAGGCCTGTCAGGGCTCTTATTCTGAACCACCCAAAAACTACATCTCCACTCGATAAACTTCAGGCTGACTGATTATCGGTGGCTGATATTCAGCATTTTTCTGAATACTGGTATCAGTGATTTTCAAGTCAGATTGAGGATAAAATAAACTAATTTAAAAATGAGCTACTTTGGCAGCATTCTCTCACACAATGTCCCACCTACAACAATATCTGATTTGTAACACATCACAATTAATAGCCTATAGCCAATGAAATATATGAATCTGCAAAGTAACTAGTAACTGAATGTATCAAACAGAGTAGTGGGGAGGAAATATACAGTAGCAGAAAAAGGAAAAACTTACGTAAAGTACCTCAAAATTGTACTCAAGAACAGCTCCTGAGTAAACTTTTTTCAGGTTACGTTCTAAATATCAGTTATCTCTGTCCCCTTGATTTCTAAAAAAGCCATATCAGCCAACCTGTTCTAATTAAAAACAAGTGAGCACTCATGCACAAAAGGAAAAAGTCACTTATCTTACCTGTGCCAACACTGTGATGAAGTTGCGGTTAAGGTGCACTGCCTCATAGAGTGCCAGCAGAATCGCCTCATTTGTCCTTGAGAACAAACAGAAGTCCGTGATCAGAATCAGCTCGCTCATTTATCAAGTAACCTCACATAACATTAGACTGAGCAGGAATACGCTTTAGGTATTGCTCCAGTCCAAAGGGCAGTTTATTAACAATCGATTCCTGCTACAGCTGGTCACTTTGCTCATTTTCTGTATCATTAACTGCTGCACAATGTGTGTAACAACTAATACATCATTTCCCAAATTTCTGTACATTCAGTTTCAATGCTGATAAATGAGTTGACATTTAAGATTTAAAACAATGGTAACACCTGCTCACAGATAGAAATATTTGACTGCATTTTTAATACTGTCACCCACACTGCTGTCACTTACAGTAAGAACAAAGAGTCACTCTAAACAAAGCGTTTAATCTTTGCTCTTGCATGGTTCAACAACTGCTACCGTTACCCCCCAAAAACAATGGGCCTGTGTCTTGAGCCAAACAAATGTAAGTCTGTACTGTGGTGGCTGCAATATATTTTATAAAAGAAGGTTCACATATAAGTTTAAAATTTAGATTGCCCACTGCGGTATGAAGTACAATAATATATACCAATATACTAGATAACAATATGCAGATTTCACCTGAGAAATAATGTTTGATTGAGATTTAGATTAACTTCAACTTTTGTACCCTGTACACAAAGACAAAATACAGAACAAGCAAAAACCACAGCAGTGGGAATTTATTTTCTCATTGAAGGTGTCCAACAATGCAATAAAGACAACTGATGAATGGGTAAGAACTTAAATCATTTTGCACTTACTGTACAGAGAGTTTCTCATCAGCATCTGCTATAAACATGCTGCCCACCTGTGGACAGGAGAGATCAAGCTTTCAGCCAACAGTTTTCAAAGCTGCAGATAAACATCTATGAATCCAAAACACATCATAATGGAAGACATAGCAATCTATCTAAATGTCTATCCACTATAAAAAGTAAGAACGATATCCTACCATACTTGTGAGGGTAGAGAAGAACCCACCCTGGTTCTCCTCCTCTTTGTCTTTGTACTGCCTGGAAGGGAGAAAAACAAAATGGTAGAAAGAATGAAGTAATGAAAAAGTGGAGAGAATGGCATATAAATTGAAGGCAGGAAGGGCTCGCTCGAGCATAGCACTCGTAACCTTGCACAGATTTACCTAACATCTTTTTCTACTTCCTGTAATTTATTATCAAGGGGGCATTCAGTTTATACACAAAAACAATGAACTGTATAGCGCCGTCATCCATCACTTTGATGCGTCTGTCTACGCATGCAGACAGACAAGACCTCCCGCACAAACAGCATTTTAATTTCCAAACCTTGCCTCATCCAAAAAAACATTACAGGCTGCCAAAGAAAACTGTCACATATAAATAACTTCAAGTATAAATGGTCTTCTTTTTTTTCACGAGAATAGAAATAGAACAATTGTGTGAGACATCAAACTAAACTGATGACACCAGCGGCCTCTGGACACCATACACCACATCATTAAAAAGCATGTTTTTGACACATGGGACAGTTTTAGATCTCACCTGTTATATTCTGTCAGAGCTTGGTGAACAACCATACCCATCCCCTGTGAGAGAAAATGTGGTGTTTCAGTCAAACATTTGATTATGTGCCTGATGTGAAGGCCAATGCCTACATCATAATGGCTGTTTATTATTCTGCAGTTAGGAAGACACAGTAAGTGAGAGCATACTTACATCTAGTGTTGGCTCATCATCCACAATGGAGAGCTTCACAATGTACGGATTCACAGACTAACAAACAGAGACAATCAGTGAAATCAGAAACTGTTAAATATTTGACACAATTACTGAAGTTTGTACTTTGACCCTTAAAAGATTTTTGTCTTTTCATCTTGTCAAAGAAGCACGTACTGCTCGGAAACATAAACAAAAATAAGGTGCACAATAGTGACAAAAATAAACAAAACGCTGCAGTCCGCAGATAACTACTGTTCTTATTCACTGTGGGCGAAACATTAATGCGTTTCAGCGAGAGGCCATCATCAGTGACATCTGGGAAAGACACTGTGATGGCTTCAAGCTGAAATGTTTGTTTTATTCCACAATAAATTAGAACATTACTTATCTGTGAGTGCTGGAGTCTGTCTTTTCAATGTGCAGAGCCAAACCTACATTGCATGTCGTAATAATACACAGCCAGAGCACTTCTTACATTTTTGATGTGAGGTTCAGAAATGCCACTAAAATTGTGTGTACTTCAGCTTTCTTGGGGAAAAACAGGACATCTAAGCCTGTGTGTTCCTGAACCATAAGACGTTGGATCAGTTGGATTTTTTTGCTCTATCTTTCATGCATCACACAGACCTTAAACGTATAAAGCTCCATCAGATTTTAGACATGTCTTACGTATTCATACACAAACATTTCACCGAGGTAAAAGCAAAGCCGGCTCCTTGTGTTGTTGCCTGCCTTGCTTACATATGCGGGTGCATCCAAAACTTCCCTCCTAACCTTTTTATCCCCTCCCACACAGCCACTTTTATCCTTCCAGGAAATAACTGGAGGGGGAAGTGGGTTGGAAGTCATTTCAGAGAGCATGTTTGTTTCTCAAAAAAAAAAAAAAAGCTACGTTCACCTTCCACTTGCATAAATATCCTTTGGACGTGTTAATGGATTAACATTTTTTCCCAGACTTTAATGATCTCACTCATCTGAGCTTTTTAACATTACTTTTGTTAAAAAGAATAAAACTATGATTGAAGCAGACCAATTAAAATCGTACACCCTCCCCCAAAGTTTCAGTTACATGGCGTAACTGCAATTGAAAATACACATCTGTACCACAGATCCTGAATTAAAACAGACCTCAAGGGTTGCTTCTATGTTATCCTCTGCTGTTAAGCCTGTACAGCAGCACAAACATTGGTTTTTGAGTTACGTCAAAAGAGACAAACAGAGGAGGAAAGGAGGGCTGATCTCTGGAGCTTTTGGATGCACTTCAGTACATCTTAACAAGGATTTACTCCACAGTGACTACACCCCCCTGCTGTTCAAAAGGCTTTTCTATCGACAAAACAAGTACAATCCCATGTGAGTATATGTACACACCTCATATTTCCTGTAGTTGACCAGCAGGGCAAGGAGGACTACAGCATCATAACCATGCTGCCCTCTACTGGACACTTCTGACAGGATCTGAAAATGGAAGAGAGGGAGAACAAATATGACACAAGTTAAAAAGAAAGGAGATTTAGAAACAAAAGTCACAGAATTACAGCTGATATAGTCACTTACCTGTAAAATGGCTTCAAAGATGCTGTTGATCATCACATATTCCAGTATGGTGTTCTGACTGATATTGTCTGTTACCTGTATTTAAACACATTTTTTTCCACATATTTGTGATGCTTCACAGCGTTTCCCACAGCCTATTGCACTGTAATTCATCTTGCTGTTAATATGTTCTGTCTCACCGTCACCAGACACAGCAGCAGTTTAAGACATAAACTCTTCAGACTCTCTGAGCCATCTCCACAAAGAAGGCTGTCCAGTCTCTCCATCAGGTCCTGCAGGAGAAACAAAAAGAAGCCGTGGCATAACGAAACACAACCACTTCTTCAACCCTTTCCTCCCGCTCTCAGGATATTTTCCACACACCTTCATCCTTTGCTCGGCCTTGTCAAACCCCATAAGCATGTTAATGATGTCGAAGCCAGACGCAGACTTGTTCTTCTGGTGAACCCCCCGGAAAAGTGCACAGAGAGTCTGAAGAGAGAGGCAGATGAGCGCAGGTGTTTGTCAAAAATGTATTCCAGTGTTTTTGCCGTTATAGCTGAGAACTGTCTCCATGAATTTGACAAGCTAAGAAAATTTAAGTTCAGTTAAAGTCATATCCACATGCTTCAGCACTGTAACCTGTCTGTGAGAATCTCTGTGATCCTCCTGAGCTTCAGTTACCTGTAGGGCATTGACCACTTTGATCTGGTGCTCCTCTCCCAGAGCCTGCACACAGTGGTGGAACAGAGAGTTGATGTTGTCCTGGATCCTCTGAACCTCCTCACCATCTACGCTCTCCAACTTGGACTCCAGGTACTCTAGGTTCACCTGAAACATGGTGAAAGGAAGGAGGAAAAAAAAATAAAAAAAGATTGAATGAAGAGAAGATAGATTGGGGTGCAAAGGGTGGAATAATAAGAGTGGAGGATGATGAGTGCCAAAGTCATTAGGAAGTACTCAAATGACAAGTGTCTTGTCAAAGCTACTACTATCTAAAAGAATGTGAAACAGGGAGAAGCAGAGCAGCTGCACACTCAATGCAAATTAGGCCACCAGACAAGATTCACAGTCTCATGCTGTGGGTTAACCTTTGTAGCATTTGTTCAGACTGTATCTGATTTGTGCATGTCGCTACTTTCTGTTTTTCCTGCATAACATCTGAGAACTCTGACCACAAAATGTTTTCATTTTCATACTGCTTGTTGTTGTTTTTGTGTTGGAGTTGTATGAATGTACCGAGTGGGATGCTTATGAATTGCTTTTCTTGGAATGGATAAAGTTGTCCTAATCTGAATCAAATATGTACAATGATGAATGGACTTCAGTGCCATTTTTCTGTGCATTATATTCTTTCACACGTAACTGCACTTTGTCACAAAGGTCGGGCCCTACTTTTCATATGTAAACAGATCTTTGCACATTCTATATGTTTATGATAATTTCTTTTCTTTTTTTTCAACTTGACTTTTTTCTCCAATATGCTGCAAGGTGCATACATACGTTTGACTAATTAATATTTTGGAAGACTTGTACAGTTGATACTATCCATTTCTCAGTAGCTGCACTGCTACCAGTCCGAACCGGTGCACAAGAAAACAATACAGGTTTGTCAAGTATTTTTCTCTCTCACTTTACCTTCATAAGGAACAGCTCATCCCAGAAGCGGGGGTTGTTTTTCGCCGGGTCTTCTTTCTAAATCAAAGGAAAAGACAGGACATTGTTTACACCATTTTCTCTCCCTTTACTCTTCATCACTGACATTCTCCCTTCGTGATACTCACCGCAAAAATCTCATCATACATCAGCACAACCTTCTCCTTCAAGGGTTTCTTAGAGGACGACGTCCGCCTCAACAACCCAGCCTTCTTCTCCACCTGAGACATGACTAAGTCTGAGGGAAGAGACACAGTGAGCTAGATAAGGGTGTGCACAAATTAAGTAATAATAAAAAAGATGTAATTCACCAAGATTTCTTCTATTATATAATTTCATTAAAAGGATAATGCAGACATTCTCTATTTATGTGAGCCTCAACCAATCCTTCATAATCCATACTTTAAAGACCAAAAACCAGCAAAGAATTTCTCAGTCCTTTCTGACTTTGGTACCCTGTCTGCAGCTCTGAGACTCACACCTATTATTTCCTACAAAGGATATAATTTTTTTTAAATGACATCAATATATAGGTTAATGTCAAAAGAAAATACAATCTGGGCATTATAGTAGCCAACACTATTCAGACAGGAGTGAATTGAAGGTGCAGTGACCGGGACGAGTTGGTGCACAAGTAAGTCATTTACAGCATCATGACGGCACAAAGGGAACTCACTCAAAATACACTACAGTACCCATCTTAAACAGAATGAAGATACATGTCAGCATGTGCAACCATGAGGCTTATGAAGGCGTTTTTAATACATTTTAGGGCAACAATAAAAAGGTGTATGGCAAAGAGCAACAATACAGGTTGGCACGGGCAACACTTATGTTGGCAGGATAAATTATTTGATGCCTGCTTTCACTTTCACAACTCACCCCTGTCATAACTCTTTTTACATGACCTCACAAGAGGTCACCAAGAACTGTCACCTGTTGGAGGACATAACTATCTTAATTAATTACTATTGTATTAACTTACTCTTCTCAGAATAACAGAAGTTGGCTTGGAAACAGTTATAGTAACCAAGACTGTTAAAAGTCGACTGGCCAAGTGAAAGATTTCAAAGTAACACAAGTAACTAATTAACGTTTTTTTCAGGTGAGCACAACAGAATATCATGTCATAAGTAATATCTACGTAACGTCGCAAAAGTAGCTACAGCGATATTGTGTTGACTAAGTTATTATCAGCGGACACTTCCTAAAATTAATGGCACATGATAAATGTTAACAGCTAACGTTAGCTTACCCAAATGCAAGTTGGGATGGGCTGCTAGCCAACAAGCTAGCATTGGCTAACTGATACATCGCTAGCTAATCGGGTTCAGCTACCTTATTAGTGTCTAACAGCAACGTGGCGGCGTTATCAAGCAGATATTGTTGTCCAGTCGACACTCAATGAGCATTTAGTTTATCAGCGGTAAGGTCAAAAAACGTAAATCTACTAAAATGTTCAGTCTTTGCAGCTAACGCTAAAGCTAACGCCGCCTGCTAATGCCTGTCAGACATGAAATGTAACACAGATTCAGCGCCGGGTATTTAATGTCACAGTGTAACGGCTGACGGCATCATTGTGTCGCGTTGTTTAGGTAGGTGCAGCGTAACCAGGAGTCTGGTTTGTTCTTACCTCAATTAAAGTATTAAAATCTGCGTAAATGTAGTTCATGAATCCTTGTGACAACACTAGCCTCTGCTAGCATACATACTGATACAAGCTGCCTCCTGCTGGTCTTCAGGGTCCTAGCACCCCTCGGATCTTCTTTAGGGTTAATTACAGCTAACAGTGATGACCACACTGATACTTCTAAGTATTAATTGAGATAAATCATCATAACAGACCAATAACTTCATAGAAAAAATAAGATATATAGGGCAAAGCTGCTTCAATCCGTCAGCGGGGGCCTGTGAGTAAACATTGTAGCTAAAGGGCTTAAACTGAGGTCATCTGTCTCTGTGATATGATCACTTGTTGCTGATTTGCAGCACAATGATGGAAGAAGATAAGAGAAACTTCTCATTGAGCTGCTCACCTCCTCACATAATGCTCCCACAAGTTACATAATGTCATCACACATCTTGCCCGTAAGAGCGGGACACAGAAACACTGAACAGAAGACATAATATTTATATTTCTTTAAGTGTTGAATTTATTTTGGTCTCAAGTTTTGAGTTATGTTTGCATTGTAAACTTCATACAGCCCGCTTCGACAGCTATCATGATGATGTAAAACATCTGAATTTGAAACTGAAAATACTTAAAAGAGAGACAGTGAACAGAGAGATACAAGATTAATTGTCCAATGTTTTGTGTTTATATGTGTATATATTGTTCCTTCAGCAACTGATATGCCCGTCATGATAAAAACACACAGCGTGGTCCAGGGGCGCTGCCAGGGGGGGAAAGGTTAGGACGAGACATGGTTGAGACATGGGCAACCTATACAAGGGCCCAACTAGATTTTTTTTCATGGGGCCCAAAATCCCTGGCGGCGCCCCTGGCGTGGTCACATTTGGAGCATCCCCGTCACCCTGTCAGTCAGTTAATGACATATGTCTACTAAAACGGTAGGTATATATGCTGTTGGCTGTCCAGAAAGGTCAGGACGTGCCCCTGAGACAAATGATTTTATTTAGTTTATGATAAAAATAATAATAATTAAAAAATGTTTAAATAAAACATGCAACTTTAAAAGTATAATAACAACAAGGAAACTTATTTTGTCATTTAGCAGCAATAGGGGAAGTTGAACATGCCATTTTAATTGTGGAATCCTCATTCAGTACAATGGTTGTTGTTATTTTTTTCAAAACACTGGCATGACAAGTTGCATAACCAGCTGCAGCTGACGAATTGTAAACTGGGTCTCTGAGTTAGCTTTAACTTCACAGCCAGTTTTAATCTTGTGTTTTGTGAAGTCCTCTAAAGCTTGGGGATCTTAAGGTCAGGACTGATCAGACAGATATAACATTTGAGTACAACTGGCAGACTTGCTCCTCTGCACTTTGATAATAAATTGCATAACCCTTTCTTTTTCTTCCCCTGTTCAAGCAACAGCTGATGCTCCCCGTTTTTGACCTCACGACTTCCGTGGTAAATTAACTTCACCATCAAGGGTGCAATATTCCTGGTAAAGACTACATGGAGCGCCTCAATTCCCAGAATAAATGAGACGAGCTCAGCTTTTACCGTGTCATTAGACAGAGAGGGAGATGAGGCAGGAGACAGGAAGGAAACTCAGAAAACAATAAAGAGGAAGAGAAGTAGAAGCGAAGTGTAGCCGCTGACAAGTGAAAGAGACCATTAGATGACTCACGCTCACAAAAAGGCAGGTGGGCAGAGTCGTTTTAATCTTCAGTTTTTAAACCTGAAAGTTTGTATTTTATTTTGTGAAGAAACAGAAACAGTACAGCAGACTTCAGGAGGAAAGAGGATGAGTAACACAGTGAGTAACATCATGACCTCTGACAGACAGATTTCACCAGATTATACACCAAGTTTCACTCAGCTTGTGACCAACATCAGAGGCATCTCTGCATAGACCTGTGTAGATCTTTTAATCCGGTGTGTCCTGATGGATTTGTCGCATGCTTCATTACGTTTGTGTGCACTAAACCTGAAGAATGACTGCAGGTCTTGCGTTTTAGATAAACCTCTCCATTAAGCTTTGATTTATCGCCCTTATAATATGCTGTAAACACTCTTTGGTGTGAGGGAGTAAGTTATAGTTATGTCTCATACTGCGAGCAAGTATCATTAAGTGAGAGTTATCGTAAAAAAAGACGCGGTCTGTAAATAACATTCCCCCCGATGTTTGCCGCATTGTGATTTATGTGTTGTGATTGTCTTCGAGAAGACAAACACAGAGACTCAGAGACCAGCGGGAGCCTCGGCACAAGTTCATCAAAATTAAACACATCCCATAACTCTTCTCCAGCACAACAACATTCTTTATCCCCCAAGCACTATCATCTCTTTATCTATCACTGGAGGGGTATCTTTCAGAAAATGTAGCTTGACGCCTGCGGATGATCCTTTGGATTTCATCAGTTGGATGGCTGCCGGCATTAGAGGCAAAGAATTCACAGTTTTATCATGAAAGATAGACAGTGATGAAAGTAATAGAGAGCTTCATGTGTGAAGTGGTTCAACATATTGTTAATTGCTGACTAATTCACACAGTTCACCGGGGGACACTGTCATAGCAAAAAGCAGCATTGATACTTAAAGGAACAGGTCACCCAAATGAAGTCATCAGTCATTATCTACACACTTTCATGCTGATGGAAAGTCAGGTGAAGTTTCGTGGTCCTCAAAACATCTCTGGAGCTTAAAAGCAAAAACAGCATTGCACACTTTCCCCTATACAACTAAAGTAGATGGGGACTTGTTTTATAATGTTTGAAAAACAAAAACTAAAGAAGTAAAAATTGCAAATCCATACAGCCTGTCCAGCATGATCCACATCTCCAGAAGCCCCGATATCCCCAAAATGATTTGGAAAGCCCTATTTACATCCTTTTAAGAGCAGAAATCTTCAATGCTAGGCTAAAAGTGTTAGCGTGCCCCCCATCATAACAGTGAACGAGCTCGACTGAACGTCGAGAGTGTCTTTCCAAATCAATTGGGGATCTCTAAACTTCCGGGGACTTGGATTAAGCCATTTTGGAACCATTATAAGGGGTTTGTTGTTGTTGTTGTTGTTGTTGTTGTTGTTGTTGCATTTTTAAACAAGTCCCCATCTACTCTAGTTATGTAGAATAATGCTGCAATGCTGTTTTGCTGTGAAGCTCCAGAAATGTTTTGTGGACTATGAAACCTCACCTGACTTTCCATCAGCATGTGGGCGAGTAGACGTTTCCTTAAATTCTCTATTGTACAGGTTATTCTATTTAAAGGGTCGGAGGCCACCAATGACCTGGCTCAAGTTTGGACGTTTCCGGTATAAAGTGCATATCCTTCATCATTATCGCTGCGACAAGACGAGGTACGAAGTGCTCGGCTTCAGCTGGAGAGAGAGCAAAGACTGCCTGCTCTTCTGTGAAGGAGAGAGTTTTGTTGTCAGGTTGTTAGAGCTCGACTTTAATCCCAGGAGATCCTGAGTGTTTCAGCTGGCTTGAGGCTTCACTGCAACATCACAGCTCTGGAGTGGGGTAAATACATGGGGAGTAAGTGTGAGAGCTGGCAGGTGGATCTGCTACAGGGGTTTGACACGGAGACCCAGAATTAAAGAGTATGTGGCCGCGGCTCCTCGTTCTGCCAGGGAGCGAAACACACATCTCAAATACTTTGGCTGTAGCAACTTTAGAAAATTAAAAGGCTTTTCATAAAATCAAAGTCAGGACACATGCAATGATATATACACGCGCCTCCCATTACATCAGCTCACACACCTTTTCGCACCACAATCACAGAATTGTCAGTGGCACCAACCTGCACATCAAGATGTTTCTCATTACAGCTGGAGGCTTGTTTAACCTCTGACATACAGTATCTTTAATAAAAGAACCTGTCTCACAAGCAGGGCAGTGGACCCCTGGTTTGCAATCTGGTCCCTGGGGCTGTTCCATTCTACCTGTTCTCATTCAACAATGTAGTCAAAGCATTTAACCAGTCTGTAGGATAAAAAAAACCTACAGGCTTCTTTGCCTGGAGGACAAGATTTGAGGAGCACCAGGATGCCCAGCAGCACCGCTGGAAACTTGTCTGAGAGCTCAGCTTCATTGACTGACTGCAGAGGGATGTGACCCTGCAGAGGAGGTGCTGTACCTGTATCAGTTGGTATAGAACGGAAAAAGGGGATAAAATCACCTTGAGTTTAAATTTTATCTTATCTCTTCCTCTCTCTTTCTCTTCACAAGTATTCAGTTAAAGTGCTTCTCAACAAGAATAGTAGTTAAATGTCCTCTGTGGCTCTGGATCTTTCTCCAGTCTAGAAAAACAACCAGTGACGGTGTCTTGAATATAATGGCAGTAGATAGCACTCAGCTTGTCAAAGTGCCACAAAAAAACACCAATGATAAATTCATCACATACACAATATATTAAGTGAAAATCTTTTTTCTAGGTATACATTAATTATCAAGGGCAGAAACTAACTAAATCCAAAAACATATACTGAACGATGATTTTTCTACAGGGGTTGGAGAAGGTACGAGTCCCCACTCAAACTCCAATCATTAACTGTTGCTGGATCACCTGAGCACCACTTGCCGAGTGCCATCTAGTTCCATCATATTTGAGAGAAGACAGACGTCTCTATGGCCAATATTTTAAAAACTTGCC
Source organism: Diplodus sargus (assembly GCA_903131615.1). Taxonomy (NCBI): domain Eukaryota; kingdom Metazoa; phylum Chordata; class Actinopteri; order Spariformes; family Sparidae; genus Diplodus; species Diplodus sargus. Next base: position 3,542,486 of record CAEMYA010000115.1, read on the forward strand.
TACTCACACCAAAACGTTCTATATGGATGAAAAGCAGCACAAGTAAGAGAAGGGATCTGTATTTGTGGTTTTGGGGGAGTGTTTATAGATCCCTTTATAGATCCTCTCCTGTACTGAAAACATCACTTCGACTAGTTAACTCAATGCTATGTCAGAACTACAAATCAAGAATTAACCCAGAAGCCTTGACCAACACCAACTTCATTTATCAGCTGTAGAGCACCGATTATAAATTCACCACAAACACAATATTTTAAAGTGAAAATGTATCTTTTTATTGGTAACATACATTAATTATCAAGGGCAGAAACTAACGAAATCAAAAAATATATATCAAACGATGATTTTTCTACAGGGGTTGGAGAAGGTACAAGTCACCATTCAAACTCAATCATTAACTGTTGCTGGATCAACTGTGACGAAATGGAAATGTACAAAACAACTAACAGAGAGTCAGCTGTTTATAATCAGACTTCACAGACTCAGCATTGCTACCAAATATGCCGACTGAGCTTAATGTTAAGCTGGCTTTAGAAGATGCTTGGATGTTTCATGGTAATCATTCTGTTGGTCATGATGGACACCGCAAAAATTATGATAATTTAAACAAAAACTACATTAAAAAAAGGTTTTAGCTGGTGAGGAAACATGAAATTCACCAGTTAAATAAAATTCAGTGAGCACATTCACTTGACATCAAGTTGAAAGTTGCGGTACACAAAACTGTGATTAATGTTAAGTGAAAAATCAATTCCTTTATGGATGAAATACATGGATGAATTTCTAAAATTTCCAAAATAAATATGAAAGAAATCAACTGAAACATGTTAAATCATCACTCCATGGTGCCATTGTACCCCGGGGGGGTTTTGTAATTTAATTTACACAAGTTTTAAAAAAGAGGGAAGAGGAAAGAGCAGGTGGGAAGATAGAGGGGGACAGGTTCATGAGTGTTTTTTCTCCTTTTTCCTATTTTTGTTTCTTTACATTAGATCGGGATGGCTTTAGGTAAATCTAAGTAAGAATACATTTTATTACAGTCAGACAGAACTTTGCTACTACCTTAAATATACAAGCACAAATACACAAAAATTTAAATCTTCAAAAAAAGGAACAAAAAGACAAAATAAAAACATCCACACTAAATTATTTCTCTTTTATAAACATAAAAGATAAAAACAATATATTTTAGAGGGGGGAGGGATAAAAGTCCTGTGTTGCTCCTTGGTCTGTAGCTTTTCAGTATTGGTAGAAAATAAAAAAGTAACAATTGAAATGAAGGCGTTTAATACAAATTAAAAAACATTCTAGGGAAATATATACTGTATAAAAACTCTTAAAATGTGTAGCTGTGTGTATGTGCGTGTGTGTGTTGTAAATGCTCTCTGTTTGAAAGACTGCATCCATTGTAGTCTAATCAGAGATGGCTCGGGCACTAGGGGACTCAAAATCCTTCAATCATTAGGTTTAATTGTGAGTGTATGTGAGCGAATGTATCTGTCTGTGTGTGTAGTTTCCCTAGTGCCACATTTCAGCTCTCCTACTAGTGTGTGAATTTCAATGGTTTCAAAGTCTGGTTCTAAATTCTGGTCCGTCTGCTTCGGCAAAGCCACAAATAAGCTCAGACTGCTTTTTCTCTCCTGGCACACTCCACACACACACACTCACACACACATATACTCTATTAAGAAACATTACGAGTGACTCGTGCATCAACAGAGCAGACCAGAATTGAGAGCCATGTTTAGAGGATGAGTGGACAAGTGGTCCCTAAGCAACTCGCCACCATGTCGAAGCCCCGCTGCCAACATCCTCTCCACCCCAGCCCTTCCTACATGTGAACTTCAGTGTGGATCGTTCAGTGTGCACAGTTCTCCCCTGGGTTTAAACCCTGCGCCTCCTCCGTCACATCTACCGCCGGTCGCTATCCAAACTGAAAGCTAGCGAGAGCAGATGGGATATTTTGAGTGTGAGATGAGGGCAGGGGGAGACAGAGGTGGGACACCGTGTCCGAACATGGGCAATGATGACAACTTGTAAAACGTCCTCAGGCTCAGTGACGTCGTCGGCGACATACTGAGCTCCCTTGCGCCACCGGTGTGTGATGAATCTGAGCTCTACAGTGATGTCTGGGTTGGTGAGGAGGAGACGGACTGTTGCTGATGCACTCGTGGCTGTCAGGGTGGGGTGGGTGGGGGCTTTGAGAAGTGACAGGGGGGGTTTGTGTTGAGGTCGCGGGGCTCTGGGCTCTACTGCGACGCCTGTGAGGTTGGGTTGTCGCTCTTGCTCTCCTGGCTGGAGGGGGCCTTGTTGTTCCAGGGCGAGTTGGAGCCAAGCGCCGGAGAGTTGTTGAAGCTGTCCTCGTCGTCGATGCCATTAGCTGCGTCAAACTGCGTGTTCTCCAGCCGTGTGATCAGACGCTCGTCTTCGTCGCCAAATTCGCCTCCCATCAGCGTGGGCTCTCCCACCACCATCACATCCTGCAGGGAGTAGGAATGTCAGTTTGGTTAAATGCGTTTTCGATAACTTGACACTCATTCAACTGGTAACTAATTGGTTTTAAT
>CAEMYA010000115.1:3546201-3563732 GCA_903131615.1 Diplodus sargus
TGATTGAGCACCATGATTATCAGCTGGTGTTCAGACAAATGACTCCATCGGTGAACTAAAAATTCTCTGATCGAAAAACCTGAGGGGCAGAGACAGGGGTGTGATGTTCTGCCGTGTTAATTTGCGACCCATAATTGGTAGATTTAAAAAGCATTGTCTCCCTAATTTGTCTGCAAATCAGGGATTCCACCAGGCCAGGAGCTCCTTATCCTCACAGCAGAGCTCAAACGTCCTATTAGGGCAACAATAAATGGTTGCTATAAACTATGGTATGGCATAGTTACTGTTTAGATAAACAAGACCTCTAGCTCTAGTCCAACATGTGCAGCTTTCTGTTTGTTGGCAGAACACAATAAACATGTGTCACATGTATACAGTATATCATTCTCAACAGTTACATTTATGTTGTGTAATTATCCTTTGCACTAAAACACATTAATGTTCAGCTGAGTCGTCGTATTGCTCCACGCGTGCAGGGGTTGTTTTTGTTTATAATGGGAACACAAGTAAAAGGCGAAAATAATATAATGTGACTAAGTATAGAGTGGTTACTTTAAACTATTTTTACTTCAACTCTAATTTATAATTACACGCACAGCATTCAAAGATTTGTGTCGTCAACCCCTATCATCACTCTAGAAACTCTGTTTTGGCTAAATTTCCCAAATAATGAGTCGTCCACTTATACTATCAGAATCAGAATCTACTCTACTCTGAGCTAAACCATGGCTGGACTAGCATTAAGCCATCATAAAGAAAGAAAAAAAACATTCAAGAGCAGTGTCACTATGGAGGTCAAATTTTGTATTTGTGCTCCACTCACTCGGAGGTAGTTGAGGGTGGAGTTCGACAGACCACATCTTGTTATGTTTTTGGACAGCTGGTCCAGCATCTGTGGGTCCTGGGCCTGAAACGTCAACAGAGGAGAGATTTGAGAACTCAAACTCACACAAAGACATCATTGTATACATCAGTGAACTACATGTAGCCAGTTGGTGCACTCACATGCATGGCCAGTATACTGCGGGGGATGAGTTCACGGTGTTGTCTGATGCTGAAGTGCCACGTCTTTATCCTCATCATGTCGTCAAACATGAACTCCAGGTACAAGCGCCCTTCTACACACACCTGCAGTTCAGAGGACTCAGGTCAGATTACAGCAGTTGGATTCTACACAGAGATGGGTACAAGCTTCCCCTCTGCCCAGAGATGTAAAGCAGACACCACATGTGTACTGTCAGGGTTGTACGCCGGGTTGATCACATGGCTGAAGACTTTCAAACTATATAATGGCTTGCAACCAAGTTCAATGAGATTTAGATTTAGGCTTTACTCCATAGAGACCCTACAAGGAGGTGTGCATCCATCTCTTTAAAAAGGGGGGAAACTTGACAGTGGAGTTGTGACGATTAATCAATTAGTAGTTCTAAAGTAAATGCCAACTATTTTGATAATTTATTAATCATGGCAGTCATTTTCCAAATTAGAAATGTTAAACGTGTTATTTGTCATCTATGCAAGTAAGCAGTAGTTTTGGACTGTTGGTTGGACAAAAGAAGCAATTTGAAGACGTCACTCTATGTTCTGGGAAATTGTTATAAGCATTTTCCCAAACGTATTGGCATTTTGTAGACTAAAGGATTAAATGTGACAATAAGCTGCCGATGAATCCATGATTAAAACAAGTGTTTGTTGCAGCATGAGTTAACAACCATTTACAGTAAAATTAAACCATCTTTTTAAAACACCAGTTGCACATAAATCATTCCAAATGTTTGCATTGTTTTCATGAAAATCATAACTTCTAATCAACCTGAACTTACGAGCTCAGAAAAAGCTGCACATATTTTAAACAAGATGTAGACCGATAAAAACTAGAGACACAAACACACACCTGTGTGAACATGGGCTTTCCATTCTGGGTGACCATGGTGCACTGATCACAGTCGAGGGAGACAAAGTTATTGTGGAAGGACTCCTTGGGGTGTTTTAGCACATAATAGAGCTCAGTTGCACCGCCCTCGAATATACTCCGGAAGTACCTTGGAATCAACGTCCGGCCAATTGCTTCAGAGGAGAGAAGACAAATGTTATAGTACGCAGACCATTTGTGCCTGTGGGACTTTACATTAACGCTGACTTTGTCTCTTACTGTAGCGTTTGGGTCCATCTTCAAGACAGAAAGTAATGGTCAACATGGCATCATCTTCAAAGAATTCTGTAGTAAATGCATCCCACCACAGATTATCACACTCCTACAGGGTGCAGAGGGGGGAAATAAGCAGTGAGCACAATTCTTGGATTGTTCTGAGAGCGTGTGCGTGTGTGTGAATGTACGTGCCTACAAACCTCTGTCCAGTTCTGTAGCCGTTTATTAAGTTCAAATATTCTGTAGTCTGTCTGGTTGCCATATGGTGTGTGCCTCCTGGTCCGTCACAGAAAGCCAGAAGGAGGATACAGAAGCAGGGCAGGATGTAGAGAACAGTCAGTTTGTGGTATTATGAATGATATAAGTCAAGAAAATCATCCTGATCTCAGCAAGGTTAAACCTCTCACTGCTAGAGACTTATAGAGCTGTTTCACATTCTAATTTAGTCTCGTCACAGACTTAATGCAAAATCTCTATTAGGAGTGAGATAAGAGCACAACTTCCCACCACCTTATCTTCACTTGTGTTATTAGTGCCTTTCACACCAGCTAGAGATAATGGGAAATAATGCAGCCTTACCCTATTCCTGGCTCCAGGTATGTGGGAGGATACATTGGGGTGGGACTAGAGGAACAAGAGACAGAGAAATTATTACATTGCAGCTATACTGCTAATATGCCCTCCTTCACAAGCTGGTCTGTCTTTACAACCCTGGGACGCAAGCCAAACATGGCACAAATTGGATGATACAAGGAGACAGTAAATAACAACACCTCTCAGACACACACACGCAAGACACACAGACATACCGCAACCAAAGCCGATATGCTTACTGCAAAAAGACAAGCTGTGAAGCACACTGCACAGTACTGCAGAGGTATACCCATTACCTTTACTGGGCCACATAAGTCATCAAATCAATGGTAGCAATAACACCAGTCACACACACAGCCCCTCCAGTATTTTCACTTAAGGGAGTGGTGTTAATGGTGATAGACTACATTCTTAAATACACTGGTTATTGGATCAAACTTTCACCAAATGACAGGAGATTGACAGCTGCTAAAATATCACCAAGAACCTTCCTGCACCCAGGGGTGTTCCCATAATCAGTTTCAAATTACTATGATACCCTTACATGAAATTAAAAGGGTAAAAAATGGTGCAATTAGTTGGCAATTGCCAAATGCTTTCTTAATATTATTATTATTATTATTATTATTATTATTATTATTATCATCATCATTCATAATAATAATAATAATAATATCAGTAATTTTCAAGAAAAGAAAGTCTAAATTCTCTGATTCCACCTTTCGTTCCATTCCTTCCCTATGACAGTAAAATGAACGTCTTTAGATTGTGGAAACACAGATCAACATTTTATGGTGGGAAAAATTTGATAAATCAAGAAAATAACCAATAGATTAAGTGACTAAGATGATCGATAGTTGAAGCCCTAATTGAAACATTCATATTCAGCACCTGATTCTGGCATATGACATTATCTTGATACAGTGGAGTACAAGTGTCCAGTCAGTGCACCTGACAGGACAAACACAGTGCTACCCAGAGTGTTCCCAGATTTAACCAAAGGTTAAAACTGGGAAAATGGGCAGCTGTCCTTGGAACAAATCTTAAACTATCAACACAAACCAGTTCCTCAGTCAATTCAAAAAAGAGAATGGGCATCTTGGAGCAACTGTTCATGGCGTTTCAATCCGGGTGCATTTCAAATTCACAATACAGTGCTGCTTGTTGTCACTATTATCTAGACTAATTTCTTCAGTTTGTTGATTGCTGGCTGCCAAGCTAAATCGATCACCAGTAGGTTTTACAGACTAACATCTCATTGCAGAAACGACACTGACGATATATAGGCAGGATTTACACAGCTATATAAACATGGTATCCATTAATACAAACATCTGTCAAAGACATTGAAGGCCATGACTGAACTCCTCACCCAGAAAACACACAAAAAAACAGACATAAAACTCACCCCACGTCTCTGTCCAGCATGGTGCCGGGGTGGAAAGGGGGGAAAGTGCTACCGTTGGGGGGCTCCTTGGGGGAGTACAGTTTGAACGACTTGGAGGAACAGCCTGGAAGAGAGGTGAGGAAAAGATAAGAAAAAACATAAATGCTGTGTTCAACTTTCACATTGTATGTTCAAGGGTTACTTAACATGTTCAATATTAGGGGTTCTAGATAAGAAAATCTAAAACAATGTGACAGCTAAACCCAACTACACATGACTCATGCGTCAAAGTCGATAATAAATGCTGCATTTATTAAGCCACAAATGTAACGATTCACACGGCAAACCTTTCAGCATGTAAATACCTAAATTATAAGACTTAATTAGAGCTGCACAATTAATCACAATAAAAACAAATTGTATGAAGATGTAGGTAAAATGTGATAATCTGAATAATAATGGGTTAGGGTTAGTTAGTATTGTAGTGCTGCAGAGATTCCCTGGCCTGGTCTATAAATCATGAACTCCAGAAAACATGTCTCTTTGGTACAGACCCCAACAAATGCCCAATCATCATGATTGTATTTTTTTATTTTATGAAAAATTAAATATTAGCAAAAACTGTCACTCCCACTAACCCTAAACTACATCGCAATGCCTGCCGAAATAATCACAATATACTCCAAAACCTTATGGATTAACAATATGCAAAATTTATTTTTGACGGATATTGCCATTTTCATGAGTCATGATTTTAGTGGGAATGTTAATTTTTGAAAAATAGAAAAATGATGGTGTGATTTTTGCTGGGGTCTGCACAAAACCAACATGTTCTTCTGAAGAACATGATTTGTGTGCTGGGGACAGCTCTGTAGCACCACAATGCTTCATTTTTAATGGTATGTTGTGACACTTCTTGCTTTTCTCAAGAAACTGCAGCTCCTGCACTTTGGACTGCAGTTAGCCATACTCTATTTTTGCTATTATTTTGATCAACTGTTCAGCCCATAATTTAAGGTATAATGTTATTTTTTTCACTTAATTTTTTACAAAGAATGACTGTATCGTGTGAAGGTGGGGGCACATGCAGCCTGAACTAGCCAGTATGTCCCAGTTTCAGTTGGCTGCACTCATTCTCGGGTCATCCCCAATACACCAATCGTGTTTTATAAAGACCCAAAACAACAACACGATGAGGAGGGAGCATCTTGTAAACAATGGTGCTACTGCTACACTGCTGCCCTCCATATCCAAATGCCAAACAGAAACAGACGGACCGATACTGACTCAATTCACACCCCCATACAATGTTTTTTTTTCTTAAAACACACAAAAATAGATGAGTCCCTCTCTCACACACAGCTTCAACCCTTGTTCTACTCTAATTGCCCAGCTCTCCAATAAAGGCCATCCAGGCGTGGCGGCCTCTAGGTCACGACCCCTGGCGTCACCATGGTGAAGCCCCGCCTCATTAATGTCTCTCTGTCTTGTCTCTGCATATTAAAACCAATCTCTGACACTGTGTGCGTGTGTGAGAGAGAGAAAGATGTATACACACACACACACACACACACACACACATCCAGAGACACGGACATGACTTAAGATTTAATTGCATTAATAGGATGTTCTTCAGCAGGGGAAATTGTGATTTGACAAAACAGCGAAGATGTGAAAAGTAATATTCTTGTATATGGTATGACAAATGCATAATTGCCTCATCAGTGAGAGGGTTAAAAAAAGCAGACATTTTCCAATATTATAGACTCACATTAAAATGTCTCCTTCTGTATTTTGATCAAGGGACATTACATTACTATAAACACACACATCAATAGTTACATAACAGAGAGATGAACAGACAGTCGAGTTGAACAGTGACATTGGGAGACACACTTACACAAACTAGATTAGTAAGTCAGTCATCTGTGTTCAGATCCCTTTCATTCAACCTTCTTTCATACAACCACAATTTCTCTTTAAGGAGATGAGTTGCATCCCTACAACTTTCGATTCTACAGGGATATTACTGTTATTATGGCCAATAGTAGTTAAAGAGTCAATTATAGAAAAGTTTTCCATATAGAGGGGCAGCTTTCCCAATACAAGACCTACATCTGAGGCCATAGAGCCTCCGTCCACTTGAAACCCCACCTTCACTTTGTGTAAAAACAAGTTGTTTACTGTGTGAGGCAGCACTGTTATGCTATAGGCTGGACGCACCACCAGAGGAAAAACAAATGGGATTGATAAATAAATAAATAAATAATCGATGGTTATGTGTCCATTAGTTGTTGAGAGCTCCATTAGCTCCTCTCCTCCCCTGTTAGCGGTTAATGACAGGCAGTCACAATCACATCAGCTGGACTCCACTTCCTCCACTGGGAATCGTGTTCCTCTCTCTTACAAGTAGACAGTAACGTTATACTATGCATACATACGTACACATACTATACGTGCATCCAATTATAATCGCCCTGGAGTGGGTGTTGGTAAGCAGATTTTTTTTACTACAAATCAAAACCCAAATGTTGAGATTACACCCTAAACACTCCATTCCACCTGAACTCCAGACACAGAAACCAATTCAGCATGAAGTTTCCTCAACATACGAATAACCTGTAGTGGTTTTGGACTCCTGCCACCATGATTGCTCTGGGGGACAAGCAGCATATCCAAACGGAATATTAGCTATAGCTAGGTTATACTGAACGACTAACCTAACGTACTGTAGCAAACTTTTCACAAAATAAACGATTTCAATCGGTGTATTTTGAAGCCACATTTAAAAGAAAAAAAACATCTTGTTCAGCATATGTGTAGCTTATAACTTTACCAGCCAAAGCACAAATGACATGGAGTTGTCTGGTTACAAAGGCAATTAGAAAGGCAGCAAGCGCATAATGCTAACACTTAGCCGTTAGCTAGGCTAAAATACGAAACACAGGTGATTCCGGGACGCTAGTAAACTTCGCTACGTAATACCAACACGCATTCATTTCAACCAGCCAGGCAGCGAGGCACACATAGTCTGAGCACGGCCAGAAACCTCGACATTTTCAACCACCAAAACGTCCACTGTACATAACACTGCCTTGTAGGCCTGCAGGGCAAGCTAGCGTTAGCAAGCCAGAGAACAGTTAGTAACCAGTTAGCTGGCGTTAGCCGCATTGCTAACGCCTTAGCGTTAAATCCCTTTTCAGCGAGAAATCACCGAAATAAGACCAGAAATAACAACCGCGGCGGCTCGTAAACCGCATTTAATCGCCACAGCAGACAGAGATTACAGTTAGTGTGCGTGTTCGGACAAAGCGACCCCGTTACCTGCGAAGAAGTCCAATCAGAAAATTGATGTTTACAGATCCGTGATGATAGACCGTGTGTACGCTCCGTGCGTAAAAACGGATAGGCCCGCTGGACGGCGGTTGGCTGGACGCGACGTACCAACACAATACGTCCCTCTGAACTGGATCAATGAAAAAAATCTCCTCAAACCGCGAGACTGGAAGGGAAAAAAGGCCTAAATTTGCGGGAGTCGGTTGGTTATGTTTTGTCCCGCATGAGGCCTTGTCAGTGGGCTGAAGCCTGCTGTGGGTTTACATACGGACCCAGATGAGCCCTTTGTTCACGGGAGGACATGAACAATAGCTGTAGGCCCTCCTCCTCCTCCTCTCCCTCCGCAATGCATTTGCTCCTCTCTCCTCTGCCCAGCACCGCCAGCCGCCCTCTCCCCCTTCTTCTCCTCCTCCTCCCCCCACTAATGCACAACTGCACATGAAGGTTGTCTGGTAAGCATTTTTTTTTCTCTTCCTTCCTCCTCCCTGCATCCCATCCCTTCCTTGTAACTGACACAGATGAGAATTGGCCTAATGTAGCCAAGTGGGAGTGTGTGTGTGTGTGTGTTTGTGTGTGTGTGTGGAAATAAAGATCATGCTGACTGCAAAGTGGTTTTCATGTTTGCCTAATTAGTGCACATCAGCTTGCTGCAAACAACTGAAGTGAGACTGTGACAGCCAAGCGGAGCCTGCTCATATGCATTATACACAGTGTGGGTCCGTGCAGTGCTACGCGTAAACAGCTGATGCAGCAGCCTGATCAGTCAAAAGTAGATTAAGATCTTCTAAATTAACTTCCATGTAAGGATAACAGACTTGGGTTGTTTACAATTAATTGTGCCTTTGAGTTTGTACACTGAACTGTCTCCAAGGTAGACCAATAAATCCATTACCATTGGGAATCTCTCCCTCTCTTTCTCTTCCTCTCTCTCTCTCTCCACACACACACACACAAACACACACACACACACACGCTCACACACAAACACAGGAAGCACTAAGCCCAAAGGAGAATCCCATAGGCCGCTAAATCTGCTTAAATCGCCTCAAATTATAATCAGATATTCAGATCACAGCCAGCGAGGACTCACCCATATGGCCGGAGCTGAGATATAAAAAGAACAAGCAGTATTAGGTCAATAATTCTTCATATATTCATGCAGATGTATGTCACCATATTTGCAAATTTGATGTTCTTCATCCCTAAAGGTAGAAAAGTCTTAGACTCCTAACATTTTTGAAAAGTGATCCCCCTCTTTGCTCTCTAATACTGAAGATTTTCCCCTGGCTCGTCTATCGAAGGACGCTGCGGCCACCAGCCTGAATGTGGCTCTGATTTATTCTCTGCTCATGTACACAGAGAGTGAAGACACAATGTTTCATAAATGATTTATTTGCAAATTAAGTCGCTCTTGGGAGACGCTCTGTGGGAACGGTTAACAGGCTTTCTCAGAGGCTGCTGTACACCTGAATGCCGGTAATATTGTTATAACATAATTCAGCATTATTGAGGATCAAACAGAACAGAAAAGGAGGCACACGTGTAAAGAGTGTGGCCTACAAATACAGGGTGCATACATATGAGTAAGTCTTATTCTGAACCATGATCAAGTGGAGGATCATGACCCAGAACAACTTTTTTAAAAATGTGTTTTGAACACAAAGAATGTTCAGATTAATTTGAGTTAGTGCATTTTCACAGATCAACTCCACAAACTGAGTTTGGATATTGTGAGCATGATGAATGCTTTTCATTTGCTTTACTGCACAAGTGCACATAAAACTGGCTCTGTGCAGCTTTTGTGTTGTGTTGATAGCCAGTTGATAGTTTATGTTCGGGGACTCCATTTTTAAACTAACGCTCCCTACTGTTGCTCCCTTGTCAATAAAGTCCACAGGCCAGCAGCATTCAACAACTTAAACATGTCTTCCAATTAGGCAACCAAGAGAGATCTCAGGCTTCATGTCACGTTACTATCCGCTCACAAATGGCCAATAAAAAGGTGGTTGATACATCTCCTTTGTATCTTATTTTGGGTTATTTGTTGTTTATAATTGTGCTCTACACGTAAACTTGCCTTGCCGTAAATTGCTACTGATTTTAACATAGAGGCCCATTAAAGAAAAGAAAAAGAAAGAATACTAGCTTCCTTTATAAAAAGTATTTAAAAACAAGAAACATGATAATAAGGAAAAGATATTATCAAAATTATGACAAAAAAAACCCCAACCTCTTTCTTTGGTAAATTCATTAAATAAAAAGGGCAATTCACTGACTCTTTTTTGTCTTTGTGTAGCCTTATTGGATAGAACAGCTGAAGATATTGGACAGGAAATGGGAGAAAGGAGACATCATCACATGTCACTTCTGTGTCTGCCAAAGATGGACATAATACCCTCTTTTCTTTACTTTTGGGCCTTGACATAGAGCTATTTCATTCATCATCTTCAATATTCTGACATTTTGGACACAATGAATCCGGGTAAAATGGGTTAGGGTGACATTTTTGCAGACCCTCTCGGTCTGGAGCTGCAGTCTTGGAAGGTATCTCCCTTACGTTAGCAAAACAAAGACAGCAAACTCTTTGCAGCCTCCCATCTTTGGAGAATGCAGTGAAGTGCACAGTCTCCCAGAGGCAGACATGTTGAGAGGATAAGCTGCTCGGAGGCCTGTCTCTCACCCGACCAGCGACAAAGATGCCCGGGCTGAGTTTATGTATATTGGTCCGAGCATGGTAAGCTTGTGACACGAGCACTTCGCAGCTCACGCGGCTCCTGTCAGTCCTTTGGCAGCATCTTTGTGTGTCTAGTACCAGGGGGAGGTGTAGTCAGTAGTAGCTTAGAGTGTCTGTTGTGGGTGACTTATGTGGATTTGCCTATCTTACATTCGCTGGCCCCTGTAGCCATGGCAACACGAGCAGTCAATGCTGTCACAACCGGAGCGAGGCAAAGAATCATCCATGGAAATGGACACACGAGGGTTAATCCTGTGTGTGTGTGTGTGTGTGTGTGTATGTGTGTCTGTGTGTGTGTGTCTGTGATTGTGTGTGTGTGTGTGTGTGTGTGTCTGTGTGTGTGTGTGTGTGTGTGTGTGTCTGTGTGTGTGCCTCCAAAGCTCGCCCATTGAAATGGTACATGACGGGGTTAATCCCCACTGAATGTGTGTGTTTGTGTGTGCGTGTGGTGATGGAGAAGAGGTGGGGGTGGGAGGTGTGTCAGGATAAGGCTTGAAGGGCTTACACACACCGTCTCTTTCGCTCTCAGGCATAGGGCAGGCCTTATCTTCAACCAGCACCCCAACCAGCAAGTCTCTCTCTCTCACACACACACACACACACACACACACACACACACACAGCTGTCCTAACCTTGACTTCACCAGCTATAGCCTCATTTCCCAACTTGCAGTCACACATTCACACCTAAAGCCATAAATCCATGTACAATGAGTGATTAAAGCTGGAGCGCGTGGTGGCTGAATAAACTCCCTGAAGTGCACGGTGCGATGTTTTTCACTAAGCTTACATTTAAACCTACAAGTGCAACTTGTTTAATTCACCAGCATCAAAGTCCCCCCGAAAAATAAGGGAAGCAGACTTGTAGGGCATTTTTCTGAACACCTACAACAAGGAAAAACATCTTTCTCAGCTTTTTAGATGAGTTTGACCTCAAAGGGGTTTTGTTGCTGAATCAGCCGTGAGAAAAACAACAAGAAAAAAGTCAGTAAGAGACTTACCACCTTCAGTTTCAAGCTGTTCTGTCATCGCCATTTTGTCACCCACAGATGCACTTTCACAGCTCCATACTGATCTAACTCACAGACCCGGTCTCTGTTTTCATGCCTCACCCTCTTTCTGATATCTCCCATGTCCAGACTGTCAGGCTCAGGGGCACGAGGAGGGGGGAGAAGGATGCCTACGGTATGTGTATGCGTGTGCTATGAGAGTGTGCGCGCCTGTCGGTGTGTGTGTGTGTGTGTGTGTATGTGTGTGTGTGCGCACTCTCACGCATGTGTCGCCCTGTGTATGTGCAAATGTGTGCAGCCTGCCACTTCCACTCACTAGTCAACAGGAAACTGAGCGGCACACACATCTGCCAGAGTTCTGATAACAACCGTCCCAGTCGGCCTCCCTTCAACACAGTCTCAAACACTGATCTGGGGACAGTCTTGTGTCAGTATGAGTGCAGAGACAGCCCTGACTAAACTGATCCTATAGCTTAAAGATGAGAGATAACTTTTAATGAGAGTCACATCAGTTAATTGTAGTTTTTCCCATATTGTACCCCAAACAGGAATAAAAACAAGACCACTCCTGTTTTCACGGGTTGCATTCACAAGGATCCTTCCACAGTGGGTCATGCTAAAACTACTGTTTCATGGGATTTTACCACTCCATAGTAAGAAAGTCAAACATATTGTACAATGGCACTGTCAAGAGGCGGCTAGTGGGGCCACGGCCACCCTCATACATTCACTGCCCCCCAACCCCACCTCAGGGGAGGAGGGGTTGTCCCATGTTAACAGCAAAAGTGCCCTCTTGGTTGCCCCAATGGTAAAAAAAACAACAAAAAAAACATGATAAAGCATCCTCTTGGTTTCCCTTCAAGTGGATAAAATGCCTGTAGAGCCCTCTGGGGTATAAATGTATTACAACTTGCGTGCTTGTGCCCCACCGCATCTAGCTGGTGGTTTTCTTTTCTTTTCGCCCCCACCTCTCAAGCATTCTGAGTCGGTACTGAGTTGGCCGATATTATTGGCTGATATTGGCCTATCATAGATATATTGCTATCAGCATATATGTTGTCTGATGTGCACACTTTTTTTTAGAGATTATAAAGCAGAAGATCCATGAGCTCATTTATGATTATTAAAATCACAGACATGTTTACTGGTTAAGTGAAATTATGTCATTTCTTACAATAAAGGTAAACACAATTGATAACTGCACAACCTACATTTGAGTATATCATCATATGAATACATTAATATCATAATTCATTACTCACAGACATTATGAGCCCCAAAATTGGAGTCGCTGGGCTTTAATATCTACCTGATATATTTCTGAGTATGCATAATGTGCTTCCATTTATTTAAATCAATGTATGTATATTTTTCACAATAGCTATCTTGAAAGAAAATAACAAATGCATAACCAGCCAGCTGCTCGTGAATATCCATCAGTGCGTCGGACTGTCATGCCATGATTCTCACTGGTCAGCCCTATGACAGATTTCTGGGGGCCCGACTGATACATCAATAACACAGATTGTCCCATTTCTTTCTCTGAAGCTAAATGTCTCTGGAGCTGTTTTCAATTGTCACCGTCACTGCCAGTTTGGATACTTTTGGCAGCTCTCTCCTCTCTTAGTGGATCAGACGGAGGAACAGAGATCTAGCTGTCTGATTCAGCTCAGATAAAAGATCCAATGGACATGCTGTCACTTTTAGGAGGATTGAGCGCTAACAGAGAACATTGGCCAACTTTAGACAAAGAGTCTGAGTCAGAATCGCCCACACTTCTCTGCAGCAGTACTTGTACTTTACTTGAGTACTTCCATTTTGTACTTCCGCTCCAGTACATTTCAGAGGCAATATTGTACTCTTACACAAAATGTATCTGACAGATAAAACTTTGTTAATTTACTGAGAGCCCAGTCACCAGGATTAAAAGTTGGCAGTTAACATTTTCTAGATATGTCAGATGTTTTTAACAAGATCTCATGACGTCTCCGGTGGTGTTTGTGGAGACCAAAACAGGTATTTTAAACCAAGTGGGTTCTGTGCTTAAATCTAACCAGACCATAAGCACAGTGTTGTTATAAGATGAAAGTTCAATTTAACCTAAACACTGATCATTGGGTTGCACGCTACTCACTGGGTTTTTAAACATGAACATACTCGAATAATGACTCAAATATGACTGGAATATGATGAACTATTACTAGTGACAAATTTAACACTCCAACAATATAAAAAGTAATTCAACTTATCTTATCCTTGGCCAGCTGGCACATCACAATGTTTCTTTGACAAAAACTAATGGTATTGTGGCTAATATGATGATATTACTGTAATACTGTTATACTTAAAGTGAAACTCGCGCCAAAAAGCAACAGAGGCTTTATTTGTGATTGAATATGAGTCAAACCTTCGTGTAAATGCATAATTACGATGAAAGGGGCACTTTTAAGATTTACCGTAGTTTTTCGGGCAAGCTTAATTTCAGTGGAGTGCAGGGGCACTTTAGCGCTAGCATAAAAATCGCTATTTTTAACACTAAGTAGGCTCGACGCAACATGAAACTCGTAGTATCACCAGGGTCTCTACACATGAACACTCACCAACACGAGCATTGAGAACATGTTCTCAATGCACGTGTTGGTATGTGGAGAAGAGAGACACATCCAGTTGAAGCTAGCTAGGGACATGGGTAGGCTAGCTGGTAAAGCTAAGTTCTTCTTGTTCTTCTTCATCTTGACCAAACTAGCTGTTTCCTTTGTACATTATAGTTTGAAGTTTTAATGAACATTCAGTCTGTTATCACACATAAGAAGGCTAAGGAAGTAGCTAAATCCAGCCATGGAGCATGAAAAAACAACTACAACTATATTGAAAAATATAGTTTTCAAAATAGTTCCGACAGTGTGCTCACATACCATAGATTATTAATCCGTGGCTCTGAGGTTAATTTGAAGATTAATAATGTAGGTGTATTCTGGACTGATATCTCCACAATCATGCCACATATTCTGCATCATCCATTAATAATGAAGTCTCGAACATTAGCTATTAATATTTACTGTTGTAATACAGTTCCTTTACTAAACATGGCACATAATATCTCTTTTTGGGAACATCTCTCTGAATGAGCCCAAAATAATCATATGCACAACTCCGTCAAACTAAAATCTCCCAAACTCTCTTTCTGTTGATGCGCAATAACATTAAGAGGAATTTCAATGAAACATTTTGAATTGGCCAAGATAATGCAAACCCAATAGCTCACTTCTACACAAAGAGAAACAGCCGGTCATATAATATAGACTTCATGTCTACAGGTAACCACAGTCGCCAGCTTTGATTATCATAACAAACACTGTTCTCCCAGCTTGTTTGACTTTTTAACTGCTTTATTGCTGTTGTGAAAACAGCCATGATAATTAGACGTTGTGGATTACATTTTTCTCCGTTGATTTCGCTAAAATTGCATTATGCAACAATAGATGCGTAGCATGAAAGAGGATTTTCTTCGCATCCAAACCCTAACCCACCTCTTAATATATAACAAAATGACTCATAGGTGCAATGGTTCTGCATAATGAGTACTTCTACTTTTGGTACACGCACACCTTTACAACGTTAATTGAAGAAATTGTATTGTACTTGTATTGAAGTGTTTTGACACTGTTGTATCGCTACTTGTACTTGGAGGATCAGAAGACTTGACTTAAAGCGCAAAGTCAATGATTGAAGCTGTGATACAAATGATTCGTAAGTAAAACTGTGCACGAATTATGCTGCTGTTGCTCCATTTGATCTCCAGGCAGGACTTCACCATGAAGAAAAGATTCCTAACCTACAATCAGACGCTGTGCTTTGATAGCAGCGCCCTCTTGTGGCTGCAGTGAGCCGGTGTGTTTGTTTTCATGCTGCCCTACAGTATTTTCTCACTCACTGGGTGAATTCCCTGCTCAGGATTTTCTCTGGCAGACGAACACAGACAAGCTACAACAAGGGAACTTCAGTGGCCAGCTTGTCACATGTCCGCTCAGGCCAATGGGTGCAAGGATTAAATGAATAAAAAAAAAAAACGGCTCTGTTGTGCACAATGTTGTCATTAATATATGTATAATCTGTTTAACTAAAATATATTTCCCAAAATAAATGACAAGTACACGTTATGGCAACTTAATGATCAGCGTTATTAGCCATCAGCCTCAGCTTTTTATCCCCTCACTGTGACATTTTGCAGGTGGCCTCGCCTTTAAAGGTGTGTGTGTTAGTGTCAGATGTGTGTGTGTGTGTGTGGCGGCGGCAGCGGCTGGTGTCAGCTGACAGCTGTGTGAGGGGAGATGACAGTGCCCTGATGCTGCGTTCTCTGTTCTCTGGGAGCCATTTTGTCTGTCTCTGATCTCAGAGTCAGGTCTGCCCCCCCACCCCCCCCACCTCAGCCAATCACGTCACCGCTCAGCCTTGCAGAAAACATAGAAACACAGTCTGATCTCCCTCTCTCACTCTGTCACTCTGTCTCACCCTCCCTCCCTCCCTCCCTCTCCTCCTGCGCTCCTACAGTGCTCATCTCCCACTTGCCTCTCTGTTCTTGGCTCTTCTGCTCTCTGCCCCCCCCTCCCTCCGTCACCTCTCTTCTCTCCTGTTTTCTCTTTCTTGCCACCCTCCCTGCTCCTCCGGCTCTTCCTCTCTCTTAATCTGCTCACTCCCTCTCTCTTCCCCTCCGTCACACCCTCCTCCTCCTCCTCCTCTTCAGGCTCTCTTGTTGTGCAACCCGTTTCTAAACAGCTCAGCCTTTGTGCGTTTTTGTCTGTTGCCATTTCAGCCAGGCTGCAGTCTTTACTCATTTTCCTCCAATCAGGGACACCATGTGACTCTCTGCATGAGAGGGCATAGTCCCTTCCCCCTTCTCTCCTCCCTCTCTCTTTTCTGTCTTTCCCTCTCCCTCCTCACCCCCACCTCTCCCCTCCCCTCATCCAGCCAGCCAGCCAGCCAGGCAGGCAGGCAACATACGCTAGTAATCAGGAGAGTCAAAGAGAAAGAGGGAGCAAAGGGAGGGGGAGATGATAGTATACACACAGTGCATATAGAGAAACAGTGTGAGATGTGGGGGGGGGGATAGAGGTGAAGGAGCAGGAGCAGGAGGGTGAGGGAGGAGGGGGTGTAATGTAAGGTCCGGGTAGGTCATCGCGGAGAAAGCACAAAACATCTGTAGCTGCAAAGAGCGCACACACACTGTATTCTCGCTTCTTTTTTTTTGCGTGGATGTACAGCACATATACACACACTCGGCTCCACTGTTTATGTCATCCACATGTCGGGGCACATGCTGCATGTGTGTACATCCACTCACACACACACACAATCAAACTTTGAGGCCACACAAGAAGGGGGAGGATCTCTCAGTGTTGAACACGGCTCTGGAATGTAAACAAGCGAGGAGAAGAGAAAGAGAACGGGGCATCTACAGAGAGACTCTGTAGTTTCTTTTGTTGTTTTACATTATATTATATTCTCTTTCATAGTTAGCCGGAGCAGCGTCTCCACACCCTCTGAATCCATAAAGAAAGGAATAAGTGTGTAAATTAAGCAGCATCTCAAGTATCTCTGACGTCATGTTGCACAGCACAAATTTAGCTTTAAGTTTCACTCGTCACACAGTAGGTTTTCATTATTAACTGTAAGTGACTGAATGTAATGTTTTTTCCTGTTCCCACTTAAACATCACAACACTTGTGTCTTCATTTTAAAGGGGCACTAAGTAGGTTTGGAGAAGAATTTTAATATATACAGTATTAATGAGGTAATAACACAAATATCTGTCTTTTCCATAACTGACCAAAACGCTGTTCTCCGAGGAAAATCAGGTCCCAGAACACTGTTCGAAGCTGGAAAGGTGGCAGGGTCCGCCAAATATATACAGAGTAAAACAGAATGAAATTGAGTTGTCCTTTAAGATCAGCTTGTTTATTCAGATATGAAAACAAAGAGAGTTTGTGAAAGGTTGCCAAAAAAAAAGCCAGTCAATGAAGATCTTTCTCTTCTGATTAACGTTTCTCCCCAAAACTACATAGGGCACCTTTAAAGTTACACTTCTGAAAAACAGAGAAAAGGGGAGAATCCATAAAGCAGAGAGAGTCTGAGGCGAAAAGGAAAGGGGAACACCAGGGAGAACAATACAAGAGCGAAAGTGGAGAGCGCAAAAGAGTGTGGTCATAACGTCTTTTTGGAAATTTCCATGACCACGCTGATTAAGTATGCAATCTGACCGCAAGATAGCTAAGGCCCGGTTCTAAACAAACGCTCCCGTCTCTGCTGTGCAGCCTTGTTTAA
>CAEMYA010000115.1:3573387-3587065 GCA_903131615.1 Diplodus sargus
AGACATGAAAAAAAAAGAGGTGTTTTTTTTTTTTTTACTCTCCCCCCTCTCTCGAGAATGAGAGTAAAGTCTGGCACTATGTCAGGCTTCAGGGAATGACAGAGTACTTCACATTTCCAACCAAAAACGGCAGCCCTAGCGGGGGAAGAAAAAAAAGGGGATGGGGAGTAGGTTAAATATGTGTGTGTGTGGGGGCCTTGTACCGACATGGTGGCTGGGCGCTGGATGCTGCAGTAAGGTGACCCACTTACACAGAACTCCCCCCTCCTGAACACACTCGCAGTTACACTTACACATGCCTCTGAACACACTCGCACCTCACCCGCTGGAGACTGGAGGATGCTTTGGCCCCATTTCAGACAGTAATGTGTTTCAAGAGTTGTGGGAGATGAGACGGGAGGTGGTGTGTGTGTGTGTGTGTGTGTGTGTGGTGCAGCGGGGGTGAAGAGAAAAATAGCAACAGAGGAGGAGGGAAAAAAAGGTAAAACAGATAGAGGTCACTGAGGAGTATACAAGATGTATATGGGAAGAACACCCGGTGGTCCTGTGGATCAAATAAATGAACAAGGAATATGTGGTGGCTCGTTAAAGCGTGTGTTTCTGCGAACATATTTCCCTCCAGGCTAATCTAGTAGAGCCATTGACTCTGCGTACCACCGTGACATTCAGCAGAAAGGTCAACTCGTCGCTGGTATGCAGGAGATAACGGGCCAGGCGCATCCACGGTCGTCCACGGAAAAACAGTGAGATAAGACAAGATAACGCCACACAGATGAAGAGGTGATGATCCTGAATTCATTAAGCCTGAAATTTTAATTCTTGTACGAATATCTGATTGGCATCCATCGGGGTTTTGCGCGGCGCAATCAGATCAGTGGGAATTAACTCATTCACAACTTCAGAGAGCTGATAGAGCGGTGGAAAGTGTGAGCAGGACTTAATGGTAGATGTATGATGTCTCCATCTAGTGGAGAAGACGTATCACAGCAGATTCATCTATATTATTGGCCCGGATAGAGTATTTCCACCAAACAGCACATGGATGATTTAATCTCAAATTATATCAAGTCTGCAGTATCTCTAAATGATCTGAAGTTAAATTAGCTTCTACACTCATTAGAGCACATTGTGACAACAGCATGACTTGCTCGTGCTCATTTAAAAAAAGGAAAGAAAACTTGTTAAAATACATTGAGACAGCTGACATTATGTGCCTTTTCTCAATATTAAAAGGTACAATAGGTAAGACTTTTAGTTTAAAACATGCAATAATTAACTTAATTAACTTAACTAAATTATTAATAGAATGTGAAGAACCGAGAGCTCTGACATAATGTCAAAGACATCTACATTATATTTTGTGTTGCAGAGATATACTGAAGGTAGCATGCTAACCAGCTAGCCTCAGCCCATCCTTGTGTGTAGCACCTCATCAAGCTCCCAGTCTGGACCACCAGACCAGGAGGAGTGCCTAACTGCACAAAATGTTAATGTCTACATAATATTGCTTTAAAGTAGGACACCACCAATTTCACATGGAGGTCAGTATATTTATCACAAGGAGTACTACTCAGTCTGAAAGTTGCTTTTGTATAATGTCTTTCGTGGCTCTGAAGGAGCTTTCCCAATTCAGGAAAATATGATGTCATCAAACAGGGCTTGAAGACTTAAAATTTATCAAAGAAAAGTTGTGTTTGAAAAAAGGTGCTAGTGAGTGGCATTATGGAAAAACACGAACAACAGATGTAACAGACATCATTATATTATGTATTTTATTTTACAGACATTTTATACTTGGAAACATATCTAAATGTTCCATTCACTAGCCTACACAAATACTGTCCCCTACTGATACATAATACACCCTCCCCATGGGTGCTGCTGGTGTTGTGTGATGTCACACAACTGCTCCCTTGTGAAGTCCAGGTAGATGTTTTTCCATTGTACGTTTTCTGTTAGGCAGTCGGAAATGTTTTCGTTATGAGCGGTCTTGACTTCAGCATATGAGTCAGGCTTTCTCAATGAAGGTCTGTGCTGGCCTAAAACTGAGACATACCTGACTTGATCAAACTGTTTTGTGTTTATTATGTTCATTACTGACCGTTTGCTCACAAGACTAACACAACACATTGGCTACATTCCATGTCTTCCCTCTTCCCCGCAGGGCACATCTTATCTACTTCCAGCAACACATGTCATGCACTGACGCAGACGACCAGCAGTCAGAGAGAATGAGAAATCTCTAAATTACATCTGAAACAACTGAACCCCGACCAGAGCCTGACCTTTGAAGGGAACAAAACAACAAAATGGCCACATCAGGTGGAAGAACTCTACCATATGAGAAATTTGCTCGAATACTGCTTTAAAGAAAATGTTAGACATTTTGGAAAATACGCTTCACTTGTTTTTTGCTTAGAGTTAAATTAAAAAAAAAAAAGATTCATACCAGTCTCATGATAGTCTTAATCTCTCTATAAAAGCAAGGAATCTCTGTCTGTCTGTCTGTCTGTCTGTGTGTGTGTGTGTGTGTGTGTGTGTGTGTGTGTGTGTGTGCGCGTGTGTGTGTTCCTCAAATATCTCTGCGGATCAGGATCAGACTGACCTGAGAGTTTCAACTTTCAATGGTGTGCCATGCGGATTTGTTTGGACTACAATGATACCGTTAAGGAATTATTTCATAAATGCTTTACACATTCCCCAAGCATTGTCCACCGGAGCCACCACAGTCACGTGCGCACCAATGCCAATCACTGCAGAGCTCAAGCCATGACATACCCTTAGAAACAAGCAGATTTGTACCTGCAGTCGCGCAAGCTGGACCGGGATTGTGCCGGCAGTTCGGTCCCGTTCTGTTCTGTGCATCTAAACTGACTGTTGTGGATTAATGAGACTAAACGAGTCTAGACCGAGTCTGTTCAGGTCTGAGGAGATCCGGTGACGCGCGGACAACAAAGTGGAATCGGAATCTGTGGATGTTCGTGTGTAGCTAACGTTAGCTGCTAGCTCACCCAGGCGGCCCACCTCCTGACGCGATGGACCGGACGCACCGGCACGTCCAAAACCGGACTGAGGGTAAATAATGTCCGCCACGCTTTTTCGCGAACATTGCTGTCACATTTGCTTTGCGTCTGGTGCAGAAGAAACGGTAAAACGGACTTTTGTCACGAAAGTGTCCAAGCAGCAAGCTGAGGCATTGCCTGCAATTTAATGTAAATAGTTACATATAACTTTGTAAATTTTAAAAACTTATGCACAAATTCAGCAAACAACAATTTATACTTGCATTATAACTAATGCAATTTGTCATTAAACTGTTTGTGGTTTTCAAAATAAAAAATCTAACTTTTTCCTACTCTGATTTTATGTTATTTTGTGATTTTAGGTCCATGGTGTTAATATAATATGTCAAAATGAAAACATAAATGTACAGTCAAACATGTGAGGTTGTGCTGAAAATAATGACACCAAACAAGGCAAGGTAAATAGTTTTCAAGGTGAACTATAATGGTATAATCAAAAGTAGTCAAAAACGGCCAATTATATCCCTGATGTTCTACCTTCGAACACAACCTCATTTGGCCATCCATGAAAAAGCTACTTAACCTCCCACTTTTCTATAGGAAGAGGCTACATGCTTCCTACGGGCAATGCACTAGTACAGTATAAAGCTAGAGCCAACAGCCTTTTAGTTTATCTTAGCTTGGCTTAAAGACTGAAAACAGCGTGACACAGCTAGCCTGGTTATGAATGAACAAACAAAATCCACCTTCCAGGACCTGTAAAGTCCAAACATGATACAACATGTTCATTAATGAGCATTAGAGGTGCTGTCAGTGGATTCCATTACATTTAGACAGAGCCAGGCTGTTTCCAGAGGGACCACGGGGAGTAAAGTTCAAATGAGGGGGAAGAGTTGTGAGAACACAATCTTCAGCTGATTTTCATATTTCATTTCACACAAGCAGAGGTATCAACTGCTACTGATCAGCCTCACCTGGTCAAGGTGTGGCTGGAGGTGTGGTGGGAATCGACAAACAAGATGTCAGTTGGTGGAGCTCGACTGGTAGGACCTGATTCAAGACAAACACACAATTGGAAACGGGGTAGTGTAATGGGTACTAGCACGGGAGCTGAGGGGAAAACACTTGGCTGCTGTACTGAATATGTAAATGTAATCAACCATCCAGAGCCCGTCGTATGATTTGTCAGGGGAGCATGAGGTTTTTGGGCTGTTGTGGGTCTTCATCAGCTAGAGGGCGAAATGCAGGTGAAAATACAGTTTTAGACAGCTGTGTTTATTATCCAGGTGTTGAGAATAATTATTCATCATATATCAGGTACACAGTGTAGAGCTGCACAGGGGGGAGTTGAAACAAAAAAAGATTTATTATGAGACAGCACCGGTTCTTATTCATGTGTCTGCAAAGTACAAGTCACACAGGGCTTCGGCAAGACACCAAGTCATGCGAACACAAGCGGTAAATGCATTCAAATGTATTCACTCATAATGATTTAGTGTACAGCACAAATGCTTTCTGAGGCCTGAACACATTTTAATCAATGCAAATACTCTGGACCTCAGTGGGTGCCATATCAAGTGAAATGGGGTAGCAGCGCCGTTGTCAGGCTCGAACAGCAGACCATGTCAAGGTGTAGTGTGTGTGTACACACATTAATCGGGTAGGTCAACACATCAATATTGCAATGTCTGAACATGCAGATAATCACTGTTTGTTCTGGTGATGAGGCGGACCACAGAAAGCAGATACACTCTTGGCTTTGCTATAAGTGTCACTTCAAGGACTGGCTGTATGAAAGCCGTTTATTATTATAAATAAAACACTATGATACTGATGTTGAATGCACTCATATTTTTGTGCTATTCTCAGCAATTATAACATGGGAGATAGGGGAGCACTTCGGTGAGTTTACAGCTTTACGGAGTGTTCTTTCCAGTTTGAAGGTAACTCCCAGATACACCGTTAGCGCTCACTCTATTAAAGCCTCCTGCCATAAAGGGAAAAACAGATCCAAGCAAATCATTAATTTCATACTTTCTGAGGCAGCCAGAGCAGGGGGCTCTCTGACAGGTTTATCCCTCATTGGATTATGGATTGTTTGAATCTGCCACTGCTGCAGTAAAAGTCCACCACTCCACCAATTTTACCCATTAAAGTGTGTTCACAAGTATTTAGGAGTACTACTGCATATGTGAATAAAGTCGTATAAAGACTGTTGTGGCTCAGCAAGAAGCTGCATGTAATCTGATAAACTGCCTACAGTGCATTGTGGGTAATTTATGGACCAGGTTTTGAAAGCAGTTCACTTGTCTAGCGTTGCACTCCTTTAAGATTGTTGGAGTTATTATGGAGCGTTTAAAAGAAATAATCAAAAACAATACAGCAGGATGAGAGATAGCACCTTTTTTCAAGGCTTTCTTCTCCCTATTCAAAACCTACATTACCCAGAATGCAAATTAGCAACTGACTGACATCACTGGAGTTAATTTATCAGACATGCAGCTTCTTATGGAGCCACAAAAAGGCTTTATACCACTTTTGTGTGGATATGTAGTAGCACTTGGCAAGACCTGCAAACACACTCTAAAGTTTAAAATCGGTGGAGTGACCCTTTAATTGGTACAGTTACATGTTTAAGGTATGTCACAGGATGCCAAGCCTGTCCTTTATATGCCGTTTGGTAATTGTGAGTAGAATGTGTTGTCACTTGGATACTGGACAGAATGATGCTTTCGAGCATAAATACATCAGATAAATAAATTAAAAAATTGACACTCTATTAGCAATAATTGATTTATATGACTCAATTGGCATAATAAGCAGAGTATTACATTATTTTAAAACGCTAATTTAATGTGTTGGACAAAGATGTTGAAAACATATTTCTCATTTTATCCACAGAATTTTAATAATAATCAGCTAAATAAAATCTCTGGCTAGTTTACAGGAAATAAGCTAATGACAATCAAGAGGTAGGGAGTCGAAGCATATAGCTGACCTCGGATCTGATTTTGCGACTCGTCTTCCCGCTCTGACTAATGGACCCGGCGGCGTGGATCTGATCCCAGGTCGGCCGTCTCTGCCTGCTAACACGCGGTGACCACGTGTCTGTCAGTCCGGCCTGCCAGCGGACCATGTGGAGCAGCAAGATGGCGGCGCGCTGGAGGAGGAAAGACTGGGATTTAAATGCCGGCAGTGGCGACCTTCTGACCAGCAACACTCCCCATGAGGTACCGGTTTGCCCATTTTATCCAGTCTGACATGTACACAGCTGCACGCGAGCGCGTTTCGATGCTTTAAACGGAGGCAATTCGCCGGCGCGTGAGGCCCCACGCGGCCATTGCGACACGTGGCTGTAGCAGGGCGGTAGTAACGTTACTACTGAAAGAGGGAGCAGGCTGAGCTGGCCATCTGTCTGCACCGTGTAGCCACAGAAACAGAATAATGACGAGTTGGTGAACGTCGTTACATTTTCCTTAGTGTTTTATCATAGTCTCCTCTTTACACGAGGACGCTGACAGGGAGGGAGAGCGGTCCACTTCCTCTTAAGTACAAGATGTTCAGATAAGGCTGCACCCTCAGCTCTGTGGCGCAAATTACACTGTCTCCTTTCTTTAGTATTTCTCTCCAACAATACCGTTACCTTGCGCACTCACACGGGCAAGAATGGCTTTACTGTCATTTATGAGCATAGAAATCACCTGTTACAGTTGGACAGGCTCTGCAGGCTGTTTGGTTTAGCTTCCCAGGGATGGTGTGCAGGTTGTGACCCGCCTATATGTCCCCTTGTCCCCTCGTCTCCTCGGTTAGCCTCCTAACTTACCTACTTGCACACTTTGGTCGTAATATAAAGTCGTCAGATTAAGGCGCAAGAATGAATCCTAGACCATGTGTATGAATGAAGCCACAGGGCAGTGATGGAATGTAACAAAGCACTTTTTTCTTAAGTAGCCCAGCTCTTTAGTACTTTCCATTTGTGCTACTTACAAATACTGTACTCTTGACCACTACATTCATTTGATAACTTTGGTTTCACAGAGCCAAGATAGTGTGGTTTTGAATTTGCAATCTGATAATGATTTTCATAATCAAACAAAATGCTGAATATCAGATCCGATACTCAGACAGATTGGTAATCAATTTACCCAAAGTATATGTTCCAACATGGAAATATGAATTGAATTTACACTTTTGATATAGAAGTACATCTGTTGCCAGAAAACTACTGTTGATACTTGGGTTCATTTAACATCAGATACATCAAGGCTTTTGTATGAGTGACATTCACTTTTACTGAAGTAAAATTTTAATATGATAACTTTACTTTTACTCAAGTATAACTAGATGAAGTTTTTGCGGTACTGCCACAGAAATAGTTTCACATTAGTGTCGTCAAAAGTATTGAAAAATCAATACTGAATAGTAACAGTTTCAAGTGGTCTAGTTTCAATCAGTGTCGAGACTTCTAGCTGCGTTTTTGCTCTCCTCTCTTGCCGTAGTGCCTACATAGTCCCACCTCCTCCAGAAGGGAATAAACATAGGTGCTGTTGTGCTTCACGCACAGTACACAGACCTTATTAAATCTCTTTTATTACCCTTGGTATGGAATATCGATCTTTTTCAAAGCATTGTTGCAAAGTTAAAAAAAATCCAGTTATTTTTACTTCGTCCAGATTAATGCTCGGAAATGACCGCAGCTTCGTAGCGCTGAAACGATTCTTCATTTAAGTATTTACTTTGATAGCAGAAAGTAAATCTGCAGACAGTTAGTTGTTTATTTCCCACTGGTTCCTGCTTCTCAAATGTCGGTTTTGATAGACGTCCGTGATGGTAATCTGTGGTCTCGGGGTGTCTGACAATACATGACGTTTGAATGCATGAACTTGGGCTTTTAGAAATTGCGATCAGCATGTTTCAGTATTTCTGGTATTAATGGATCAAATGGTTAATTAATTGATAATAAAATTGCTTTAATTGTAGCCTTTTTCAATTTGTTGAATGTGATTTTTATTTACATAGAGATGTCTCTCTGTTAATGCTCTTAATCAACATAAGTGAAGCGTCAGCTCTGCTTCATTTTTCTCCACTGCCGTATTTGAAGCACTGTCAGATTTCGCAGCTCTTCCTGTTTATGCTGAAAAAGTTCCAGCATGTCACGTCCTGTGCCTTAGTTTCTGGTTGCGCCCAGAGGAAGGAGTGAGTTGAAGTGTTGCAGTAAAACAGATTAGTGTGCATGCATGTTCACAGCACATGGAGGTAATGTAATATTTATGTCTCTGCAGTTGCTGCTGAGTCAAAGTGATGTGGAGATGGACACACAATCCTGCATGGATCACTCAATCCTGGCCATTTTTGAGGACTCCACTGTTGCATCAGAGGTCAGAGTTAAAGCAGATTGCCACAGTCATCCATGCAGAGGAGTGACTCTGGGAGTAACACAGTTAAGTAAGAAGTAAAAGATGAGAATTGGCTCATAAATCTTGGTTCTGGTTCCCCTTTTTTTCAGGATAAGAATGGAGCAGAGGAAGAGAGTGCAACCCTGCTGTCGGCCCTGACTGAGATGCTGGACAGCGTGGAGGATGTTGACGGGACTCTGTCTCCCTTTGACACTCTGCCTGACACTCAACTCCTCACCCACCCTGAGCGCAGGGACAACTTAGTGGTGGGTGCACACTCAGGGATACACAAGTCTTCAAAAACGTTCATGTAAACAATTACGGGTGGGCCATCCGGCCAAATAATAACAATCCACAATCTAAATTGCGATCTTTGTTCTCAATTTTGAAGTGCCCTGTAGATTATAGTAGACTTAAAATAGCCTCAGAATGTCTTGTTTTGCACCACTGAAACACAATGATGCATTACAGATAGTTCCTCTGGGCACAAGCTTACCTAAAAGTCACATTGCACTTGTACATGTTGCCAGAAGTTTGGAAACAGAAGTAAGAGAACCATTAAGATAAATCACAATCTATAAATCATCAGATTGGCTACATCTAGAAGCAATAATCCGATTTAAATGCATTATCTAAAATCCAGTCCACTGCAGTACGACAGTCCTTTCTGATCATGCTTTTCAAATTTAGATAACTATGAGCAGCTCATGGTGATCACATGAATTTGTCTCATAGAAAGCAGCTTTATTAGGACTTTCTATGATAACTTGGATAAGGATTAACCACAGGCTTTGACAAACAGAACAGAGTATTTGTGAGCACAGTAGTGAAGTACCTACAAAATAGACTTGTATATTAAATATAATATCCCATTAATAACCTTTTCTGCTGTTCTAAAGATCTGTTTGTTTTTCTTTCGCTCTTGTCTTCAGGAACTGTCACTTGCCGAAAGACTCAGACCGAGATCCAAATCGCCAAACATAACATTAACAATTAAGATTGATGGTGAAAAGGAAGATGAGAGCAAATTAGAGAAAAACAGCCCTTCACAGCTGCTCAAACAGCACAATCAAACATTGTTGCAGTCCAAAAATAGGAAACCAGAGGCTGACGTGGAGGTCTTTACCTCAACTTCTCTCCTCAACCTGGTGAAGGTCATGCACTCCTACAGTCTGAAGCTGCATGTGGAGGAGGATGGGGATAAGCTGATTAAGGACACATTATTCTCTCAGGAGGAGGTGTGGAAGTATGAGAGACCCACTGAAGAGAGCGATGAAGAGATAAATGTTGTGTCTGATGATGAGGAAGAAAAGGGAGATGAAGAACGTGATAAAAACAAACTCTTAAAGAGCGCGTTGCTGAATGGAAACTCATCCAGAGCTCAACCATCCAGAGAGAAGAAGAGGGTGAGCTTTGGCCCCGTTCAAGTGCTTCCCTTTGATGAATCAGAGGAAAAGGGAATGCACAAGAAAAACCTAACAGCAGTGCTCACAAATGAAACTTTGTCGGCTCCACCGAACAGCACAAAAGCACTTGAAAATCCAGCTTGCTCAGCACTTGAACCCCAAACAACGTCCTCAGAAGTGGATAGTAACAAAGCTGAAGTTCTGCTGCCTAAAGGTGAGACCAAGGCCAAATCACTCAGCCTCCAACAGTACAGACAGCTGCGCCAAGAGAGACAGCCCTTGGTGGAGAAACCAGGGAACTACACCACCAAGTGGCCCTCTGTTTCTGAGGCCCCCAAGGAGCTGACCCCCATCCTCTGTTTACAGGGGCAAAGACAAAACAGCTGTGGACCAAAAACAACACAACTTTATCCAGCTGGTAAGAGAAGTGGTGCTGATCAGCTCCATAGATCTCAAACTCCAACTCCTCCATCCAGGCCTCACCCCTCAGAGGCCAAACTATCCACTCCTCTACGTTGCAGTGGAGTAAAGCGCCCGCGGACTGAATCCAAAACCATCTCCCCTGCTAGTCCACTGCCAGCAGTCACAGCTAACCCAAATGTTATTGCGCCTGAAAACAAAAAAAGTCCAGTAAAGAAACCATCACTGCTCAGTAGTGATCCCCCAAATCCTGTCCTCCTCCCCCTGCCAGTTAGCCGGACGACCTCACCATCCACTGACCACTCCTCATCAGAGTCCAAAGTGGAATTCCTCAACAGAGACTCTGACCTCGACAGCACCAGGCACTTTCAGGAAATCCAAAATAAGTCCTCAGGCACATCACCTCATCAACAGACATCCTCATTAGGGCCGAACCCCGAAGTGTTACAACCTCAGGACTGCACCATCCAGTTACAGGAAATTAAAAACAAGCTCGCAGAGATAGCTTCAGGTCCCTCCACTTTATCTCCAACGCGAGTCAAACCTTTGGTAAGGCCTCAAGAATGCAGTCCAAACTTGATGAAAGAAACCAAGCCGGAACCAAAGACTGTGTCATGTAGTCAAATAGATGCTCACACACCAGTAAAGGAAACATTGCCAGAGGTTTCTCCCAGTAAATCCCTGCCAGAGGAACCGCTGCCAACTCTTCACTTTGGCTGTAGAGAGCAGACTACAACCGCTGACTCAGGTAAAATGTTGAAACATGGCCGCTAAATCTGACACAATGGAGCAACCAAAGCTGAAGATACTAAGAATGTGCAGAGAAATAAACACCATCTTTCTTAAGTAACATTTTCATGTCTGTTCTTCTTCTACTTCAGGAATTGAAGCCCCTGACCTGACCAGCCTGCTGGAACAGTTTGAGGAAACACAAGGTGAGCGATCAGATTACTGTTAACACTGTGTTGTTGGATGCCCACGTCAGGACTTGTGTAACCACGTTTTGTTCTTTTTCCTCCAGCTAAGGAGGAGCGAGTTGAGCCCCAAGTGGAACAGCTTGAAACGTTAAGCACTTCAGACTCCCTCCTGACCCCAGACACCCTCAGGAATTTACCTCCTCTTCAGATGTCACAGGGAGTGGACATCCCAGAGCCCCTCGGCACTGAAGTCATCCTCAGCACTCAACAAGATCTGCCAACAAAGCGCAAAAATCCTCCATCTAAGGCCATTCAAATAATCGACCCCCGTCCTCTTCCATCCAAGAAGACACACAGTAGCCTCCCAGAGTTCCCTGCTGCTCTCCCCTCACCCCACATTTATGCATCTATATCCTCCGATCATGATTACTGCGGACCTGTAGACCGTTCACCTACAAACATAACTCAGCACAGCAGAGCCTCTAAACTAAAGGACATTACTCAAACTGCTGATGAATCGCAGGTGAACAGCCATAACTCAGGTGCTGCTGCTGCTGCTGAGTGCAAACAACAGACCTCCACCATCATCAGTGCTGTTAAAAACTCTACAACGTCTGTAACGCAGCAGCTCTCTGATGATACAAGGACCAGACTGGAGACAGCCCTGTCCACAGACAAAGTTCTGTCGCTCTCAGACAGCACTGCCACACATCAAGACTGTGGTTGTGCAACTGAAGACAAGACAGCTGCGTGCACCCTCCCTACACCTCCACCCAGTCCTCCTGTCAGAGGGAGGGACAAAAGACGGTTTCGGAGAAGATCTCCACGTTCTGACTCAAGCTCGAGCTCTTGTTCCTCCTCCTCCTCGTCCTCCTCCAGCTCTGCATCTCCCTCTCCAAAAAGACAAAAGTAATCATCACTTGTTCATGTTCAGTTTTAGTCTTTGTCCGTCCTCTTTGTGTGTCACTCCTAACTCTAAATCTGCTTGTCTCGCAGGCGTCGTCACAAGCGTTCAGAGAGCAGTTCATGCTCGTCATCCCTCTCTCGCTCTGCCTCCCGCTCGCCCCCTCGGCACTACAGGCTGTCTTGCTCTAGTTCGAGATGCAGCAGGTCTAGATCCAGATCGTGGTCCCGGTCTAGGTCCCCGTCCAGATCCCGATCACCATCCCCACAGATTTGCCATAGGCGGTTGGGAGATGTTTACAGGTCAGTTAATGTTGAGAGTTTTAGATGTAAACATTTGTAGATAAAATGTAGATTTCTTTAAAACATACATGTTCCATCCATCATCCCTACAGAAGCAGAGAGTCAAGGAGGCTCAGGAGAGAGCACGAGATCAGGATCCAGAAACTTAAAGCCATAGTGAGTAAAAGATTACTGACACGTGTGTGTGTGTGATTTTTTTTTTTTGGATGCATAATGAGTAATTACTAATTATAAAAAATGCTGTTGTACAGGATGAGCGCAGGGTGGTGTATGTCGGCCGCATCTGCAGGGCTATGACACACAGCGAACTGAGGGAGCGCTTCTCTCAGTTTGGAGAAGTAGAGTGTGTGTCGCTTCACTTTAGAGAAAGAGGGTAAGTGTGCACAATTTAAGTTTTTTTACTTTAGGTTTTTGTACCATTACTCTGTGTTTATCTGTAATATAATCTTTCCCCTTTGGTTCCCATAGGGACCACTACGCCTTTGTCACATTCTACAACATGGATGATGCTTTTGCAGCCATCGATAATGGCGGAAAACTAAGGAGGCCTGATGAGCTGCCATTTGACCTCTGCTTTGGGGGAAGAAGACAGTTCTGTAATTCAAATTATGCTGACCTAGGTGAGACTCAAAACCACAAAGAGAGTAGAGAATCTCATTATTGTGAAGGTTGTAGTTCCTTTGTGTAGTTTTTCTGTTGGCCCCACAGAAACCTCAATTTAATAATCCTGGTAGAATGTCTGAATTAATTGATTTGCTCATTTGTAAAGTTTTCATCCAAAGTTTTCATCAAATGTAAGCAGCTCTGCAACTCTAAGCAAATTTAGAGTTGTAGGGGTATTTTTCACTTTACAACAGTGTCAAAAACATCAAGATAAATGCTTTTACACATTTGTTATCAGTTACAATGACCCCCAAAATAGTTTTTTGTTTAAATCGGTGACTCTGTACACCTTTTTGTCTTACTGATGTGGAAGTCAGTAAACACAACATTGAGCCTGTATTTGTCCTTCTCCTCTCCAGATGCAAACAGAGATGCAGAACCGTCTCCTGCCAAGAACAGGTTTGAGGACCTTGACTTTGATCAGCTGCTCAAACAGGCGCAGAGAGGATTAAAGAGGTAGCAGAGCTGTGTGGGAGACCGAGAACACCAAGCTGGATGTGGCACAGATGAAAAGAGTCATGTTTTATTTTGTTTTTCATGAACCTCAGAGCCTTATGCTCACACATATGTAGCAAGCATTTGTTCGTTAGTAGTTTTTGCATGTTTAACACTTTACATGCATGCAGTTTTTGATGTGTACAGTTAAT
>CAEMYA010000115.1:3587390-3631678 GCA_903131615.1 Diplodus sargus
TTCTGCTTCACTACTACGAGGGCTAATTTTCTTGGCTTCCTCACACTCCTAATTAAACTGCTATTTTTAATATCAATATACACATTAACACTCCAAGGAGAATATTTGTGTCTTAAGACATCCATGGGGAATCTGCTGATAACTAATGTTCAGGTTTCTACACAGAACTTGTTTTTATTGAGGAATTATTTTGAGATGTTTCACGCCAGCAAATTTAGCATAGCACAGCCGTAACATCACTTTAACAATAATATAGACTAATATCTAGTCATTTGTGAAATGGTGATTGTTGGTCCTCTGTAAACTGACACTTTCACACCTTATTAGTAGCCTATTCAGCTGAATTATGTGTGAGGTGAGCAAGTCAGTACCTAAAGTGCTAAATATTGGTCAAAGTTTCCAACACACAAGAATGAGAAATGTGACCAAAGAAAAGTTATGAAAAAGCCTACCATGTTCATGTGGAAACAAAGAGTAACTTTACAACCTCAACTAGTGGTGGAAGGAGCATTCAGACATTTTGAATAAAAGTAGCAATGCTACAGTAAAGTACTGTAACACAAGTAAACATTCTGCATTCAAAAGATGTTGTGCATGTAAAAATCTTGAAAGTTAAAAAAGTCAAAGTTGGCACCCACAGAAGCTCCTCTCTCCTAAAAGAAACACTGCTTCTGAGACCTCGTCAGAAGTCCCGCCTTCAATTCCGTGATTTTGTGACAGCATGAAGGGTTCTCTGCAGACTGGTGTAGTTTAGTTTATTGTAGTGGGTATACTGTGATGATTCCCTCCCAACCTCGTACACACCCACCCCGGACCGACACCATAAGCACCACCACACTCAATCACGCATACATACAATACTTAATAATGTAATAACAAAGAGATGCTGCTGGGTGCCAAATAACTTACACTGGACATACGTAAATAATAGATGCGTCTATCCAGTTTGTGGGTGCTACTGCGTGCACTAACACTGCTTTTTTATATATATATTTTATTGATTTATGTAAGGTAACAGGTTCTCTCTCACAAACAAGGAGATGCTACTATCTGCTGATGAATGCTGATGTTAAGCCTGCTAAAACTTATTTTTCATTCATACGTTGTTGTTTTTTTACAAAGTTTAGTTTTTTGATTACCTGCGGACATTTATTCAGTTGATACATTTTTTTATTTAAAATGAGTGCACTGCAGACAGAGTGCAGATCTACGCAAACATCTAAGCAAACAGTGACAATGCAGACAATAACAGTGTTAAATAAAATCAATGTTTGTTTAAGTTTAGCAGTTTTGTGTCTTGCTGTTATCAGATGCAAAAAAAAAAAAAAAAAAAAAAACCCAACATGATATCAGCCATTGAAAAACCCCTATCGGTCGGCCACTACCCTTCAGAGGTGGATTTCATCGTTCGATGTCGAGATTCAGTTCCCGTCGGTCAGTGCAGCAGGAAGAATCGTTCATGTCGTTCGTTTGGCGCGTTTCTGCTACAATGTCGTTTAGAGGTGAATCATGTAATGCACAGTCCTCAGCTCCTCGTTC
The DNA here is from genome assembly GCA_903131615.1 of Diplodus sargus. Classification (NCBI taxonomy): domain Eukaryota; kingdom Metazoa; phylum Chordata; class Actinopteri; order Spariformes; family Sparidae; genus Diplodus; species Diplodus sargus. The sequence goes on from CAEMYA010000115.1 coordinate 3,588,930, forward strand.
AAACGATCGTGCTAACGGTCAACTGGGGGGGAGGGGGACTTTGTGCGTGAGAATCAACGAATGAACGAACGTGACAGATTGACAAGACGTTCAAATATTTTATTAATCTGGCATGTCTCAGAAAATAAAAGGACACCATGCATTTACCATTTCACTGATATTTTAATTTAGCTTGTGAGCTAGCTAAATTTTACGGTAAAACTATTAAACACTAACTGACGCTGAGAACATCGCTCGCAGCTAGCTAACTTCAGTTACACTAGATATGGCACAGCAGTAAATATAATTCAATACGCACACCAACAATCCCCTGCTGTTACAATAATATCTGCTAACTTGTATGTGACTTTCACGTACCAGGTGTAACGTTAGCATAAGGCTCCTTTCCTCTAATGTGAAGTGATTCTACATTATGTTAGCTAATTTTAAATTTGCAACGCTGAGCGCTACTGTCTAGCCAGGGGAATGACCATCAAGCAACTGTGTTCGTTGGTAGATGACGTCATGTATAGGTCAACACAAGTTCTGTCACAAAACTATATTGTTACACATCTTTGCACATTTTTAAGTGGGTATACGGAAATCCTGGAGCTTTCTTAGTGGGTATACGGTGTATACCTGCGTATCACGTAGACTACACCACTGTGTCGAGCCTTCTTAGTGTTTTAAAAATAGTGATTTTGATTAAAAGTGCCTCTTTTGTCGTAATTATGTTTTTAAAGCAAAAGATGTATCTAAAGATGTTATGTTTCTGTGATGTGTTTACCTTGAAATGAATATCAGACGTTCCGTAGTTTATCTCAAATGTTGAACATTCTTATCAATCGAGCATAAAAGTCCTGACCTGCTGTTTTCAGTCACGTCTTTGCAGCTTTTCCCATATTTGTGCATTCAGTGGGCTTGATTAAGCGTTGGATTTCCTTTGCAGTAACATTAAAATGGATTATTCTTGGTCTCACAACTGGTCTAATAGGTAATGAGGAATAAATATAAACTGCAGGTAAGCAGAGAAACTACTCACACTCTTGGCTGGAGTCGTGGGCACTCAAAGCCCAGCGCAGGGGTTATTTTACCACTACATTTACTGCCTATGAACACATGCCGATTTCCATTTCCTTTCAAATGTACTGCCGGACCAATATCTATATATATAATATATATTTGACAAGCAATAGTTGACATTTCCATTATAACCAGTGCTGTTCTCTCTCTGGGGTTCACAAATATCCACCAACTGTTATTTAAACAATATGGAAAATAGTGTTGAAAAGCCCCTCCAGCATATTTTAGAAATCGGAAATCTGAGTGAGACGCAGCACCGAGGACACTCATCGGGAACACTTTGAAGATGTTCTGACGGACTTGAGGCCACACTTGACTGGTTTATTCATTTCACTTCTCAGCTAATGTACGGAACACATAAATAAACATTCACACACACACACACACCTGTTGATCAGTGTCCTGTGGACAGGAAGTGTCAATAAACACACAGCTGCTGCTGAATGGTATTGTCCAGTCTGAAGCTGCTTGATGAACACTGATTACGATCATGTGATTAAGTGATTACTAACTTCTGATCATTTCTCTCTCTCTCACACACACACAGACACACAGCTCCTCTCCTCTCAGACTGGTGACACACCTCATCAAACTGTGGTCGGTAATAATTGGTGCTGACACGCGTGTGTTTGTGCGCTTCTGAGTGTGCGCCCACGTACATAATGGTACCAACACGTGTGTGTCTGTGTGTGTGTTTGTGTGTGTGTGTGTCACTGTCTGTGTGGCAGTGGCGTGCCTTCCCAGCGTGTGGTGGTGGTCTGGTTTCCGCTCACAGGGTTGTGAAGTGGCCTGATGAAAGCTCACACATGGTGGCGGTGAGATGGGCCTGATCTCCTGCCGGGACCACATCGCTACAACAGCTGGACTGAACCCACCGCAGATGTTTATCAGTGACAGTTGTTTTTTTAATGTCTGGATACAAAACCATATTCACACTTTATTAGCAGCCACGCTGCACTCCGAACAGAAGGGCTTTTAAGGAACATAGAAATGTTCTTGATTCTCAGGTAGTTTAAGATATATCAGAGCTTTCCACAAGTTGAAAACTCAAAATTACGATACATCTGATACGACATGAACGCAACATTCAACCCTTTCTGACTGATAAACACCTTCCACTTTTAGTTTGTCGTCCAGCCTTTCCGCAAATAAAATCTGTTGACTCCAAGCCTAATCTGAGGTAACCCTGATGACATCATCGCAGAGGTGAGGACATTGCCATTTGATACCGTCAGCAGGGGAGTCAGTGTTGACATATTTGGAATCCTGCGTGGTGGCATTTCGTAGTCACCTGACCTCAATTTAAAGGAGACATATGATGCTTTTCTGTATTTGTTCCCTTTGCGTCAGTGTTTTATGTACAGCGCGTTCTTGTTACGAAAAGTTACAAAGTTTCCCTCGTCAAAAAGCTCTCTAAATAACAATAGTTTATAATTCTGACACCTTTTGTTCGGCAAGATATACTTCACTGCTGAACACGACGTTTGGGATTTGCGAAGCGTAAATCAAATCGCTCAAAGTATGAACACTAATGTTTGGATATGAACGGACTATATTGCGGTTGCATGACTTCAGTTAGTATAGTTTGTAACTACAGTCGGCCTGTAAAGACGGATGACTGAGCTGATGAGTGTGTTCGGTGTGATGACATTAAATGTCCTCGACAACCTCTGCGGTCTCATTTAGACACTAGTTAGCAACCAGCGTGTTTTCAGACACGTAAGCGCTTTATAATTAAATTGTGGCACATTTAATGACTTATTTTAATGCCGTAGAATAAAACAGGTTAATATATTAGCCTGTGGTGGCCACAGACCTTGTTTCGGCCACTTAACCAAAAAAATATTTTTTTAAAACTCGTAGACTTTGACAGGAGGGAACCAGATGTACAAAAATGCTACCAAATTTCTGTGTTTTAGGACTTCAAATTCAGTAAAGGGCCCCTGTACAGTATTCCCTGACCGGGAATCGAACCCGGGCCGCGGCGGTGAGAGCGCCGAATCCTAACCACTAGACCACCAGGGAGTTGAATTTTGATTTGAAAGACTCAATAGAGCTTTTTTTAATTTAACAATGTAACTTTAAAGTGGAAATACTACATTTATTCTCGCTATTTAGTTTCAGCTGAAACACAGCGAGAGATGTAATAAAAGATGTTATAGAAATCAGTTTGTCAAACCGCTAGTGCTACAAAGTTCAGCGTACATAAACTTCTGCCCTCAACATGAACGAAGGTAGGAGAAGTAGGAGAAAACCGGCCAGATTGTGCGATGCTTTGCAGATGTTAATATGCAGCTTGAACTGATGGAACTTTTTTTTCATTATTGAAGAATATCTTCTTCAATGAATGTGGGCGAACCGGAGCACCCGGGGAAAACCCATTGTAGCACAGGGTTGACGACGGCATACGCGTGTCTTCAGCAAGTCTCAAGTGTTCCTGAGTGTGGATTTGGGCTCTGGGAGAGCTTTCGGAGCCATTTCTTCTTTTTCTTCTTCTTGTCGATGAGATCTTCCAGCTTGGCCTTCGTGGAGCTTTCTGTCTCGCCCCACTCCTCCTCTTTGTCTCACACACAGCGAGAGATGTAATAAAAGATGCAACAGAAATCAGTTTGTCAAACCGCTAGCGCTACAAAGTTCAGCGTACAGAAACTTCTGCCCTCAACATGAACAACCTTTCCCTGAAAATCTCCCAGAGCGAAGTAGGAGAATACTAGCCAGATTGTGCAATGCTGTGCAGATGTTCACATGCAGCTTGAACCGATGGAACTTTTTTTTCATTATTGAAGAATATCTTCTTCAATGAATGTGGGCCAACCGGAGCACCCGGAGGAAACCCATTGTAGCACAGGGTTGACGACGGTGTGTGTGTCTTCAGCAAGTCTCAAGTGTTCCTGAGTGTGGATTTGGGCTCTGGAAGAGCTTTCGGAACCATTTCTTCTTTTTCTTCTTCTTGTTGATGAGATCTTCCAGCTGGGCCTTCGTGGAGCTTTCTGTCTCGCCCCACTCCTCCTCTTTGTCTTGAAGAGTCTTCTTAAGATCTTCTGAGGCCTGAACGAGGGATGTCTTTAACTCCTGCCACTCAATTTGACGACCGTGCAACTCCTGCTCAGCATTCCTTAGAGCAGCCACGAGGGTGTCGTTCTCCTGTTTCTGCTTGTCCAGCTGATCTGCGAGTAGAGCTGTGGCTTCCTCCTGCTTGCTCCTTTCCTCCAGCAGGGAGGATTTCTCTTGCCGCCAGCAGAGGTGCTCAGTCTTCAGCAGATCCTCTGCCTTTTTCAGGGCAGTTGTGATCTTCCTGGTGTCCTCCTCGTGTTCCTCATGCTGGGTTTGTTGGGAAGCCTGAGATCTTTCCACAGCCTCCATGACCTGCAGTTGCATTTCCTGCAGAGTCTTCTTATAGTCCTCTGTGGCCTGAATGAGCGACTTCTTTTCCTCCTGCCACTCAGAACGATGGCTGTCCAGCTGCTGCTTGAGGTTTTTCAGAGCAGCCGTGAGGGTGTCGTTCTTGTGTTTCTTCTCGTCCAGCTGAGCCACGCGCAGAGCTCTGGATTTCTCCATCTCCTCCAGCAGGGAGGACTTCTCCTGCTGCCAGCAGAGGCGCTCAGTCTCCAGCAGATCCTCTGCCTTTTTCAGGGCAAACGCGACCTTCCTGGTCTCTGTTTTGTGTTCGTCAGTCTGGAGTCGATGGTATGTCTGGGTTCTTTCTACAGCCTTCTTAGCGTCTTCCTTTTGTTTTTGAAGAGCTTCCATTTTCTTGCCCAGTCTCTCCTGCAGCTTCTGAACTTGAGCTTTCTCAAATACAAGATCGGCCTCCAGATGTTCAGCTTTCATGCGGGCCTCAAACACCGCTGCTTCTTTGTCAAAGAGCTGCACCTCCAGGCTTTGAATAGTTATCTTGGTGCTGTGTTCAGCCGATGTTTGCAGCTGCTTTACAGCACGGACTTCTAATTCCATTGCCTCTACCTGCTCCTTAAGGCCCTTGTTCTCAGCTTCCACTTCCTCCAATTTCACCTGAACATCCTTGTTCTTAGAAATCTGCTCCTCCAGGTCATCGTTAGCCTTCTTCAGCGTCTCGGAGCCTTTGACCAGCAGTGACTCAATGTATTTAGCCTCCTCCTCCATCTTCATAATGCTATGCTCCTGCATCTTTTGTATTCTGTCTTCAAGAAGCTTGCTGTATGACTTCTGTGCATCAAGATCATCCAGAGTGAGAGACAGTTTCTTACAGAGCACTTGGATCTGTGATTTCATTTCCTCGGTCTCCGTCTTGGAGTGGATATTAGACTGGCCCTTTTTTAGCTGGTCTTTCAGGGCACATATCTCTTTCTCCATCAGCTCTTTCTCGTGGCTCCACGTTTTCTTTCCTCTGAGCTGATCAAGTAAATTAGTCACAGCATCCTCCTTGATTTCTAAATTGACTCTGCCCTTAGTTACAGCTTGGGTGAGCTTCACCCTGCCGTCCCCGAGCTCGCACCTCATGCTTCTTTGTAGGGAAAGCAGAGCAAATTCGTCCATCTCGGGGTTCTTTTCCATGACTCCGAAATGTCTCTCCTGCTGAACTTCTGTGTTATGTATCCGCTGGCTTCTCTTTCTTCTCCTTTCCTTCATGTATTCCCTCCTCTCTTCTCTTTCTCTTCTGTGCATGTTGGCGTGATTTCTCTCCTCACTTCTCTCTTCACGATCCATTGCTAAAGCAGTAGCGATACGTCTGAAACAAGCCGAGGTCAAAGCCCCCATAACGTTTCTGTACCTCTCCCAACATTCTAGAATGTTCACTTCATAAAGATCAAAGCAGAAGAGAGGCTCAGAATGTTCAGTCTTGTTCTGAACTTCTTGCCGTTGCTATAGCAACAATGACAGTGTTTATTTACTCAATTTTTTTTTGTGTGTGTTTTATTTGAACAACTGTAATCATCTAATCTGTAAAAAAATGCATGTTTGCTCCCATTATTTCTCACTAGTATCACAATTTCTCTGACCTTATGTTAGAGACCTAAAGTACATAAAATAAACAAAGCAGAAACATCCGAAAAGTTCCGACCATCATGTTTAACTATAAATCCTTAAATGTAAAAAGTTACGCCTGTAAATGACAGCAGAAATGGCTGGTGTTGTCGTATTGTGGTTATCGGGTCTATTGGATACCAGTTGTTTGAATACATGAATGAAACTAGTCCAGATGTGGACCCACATTTTTAATCATTACTAGCCTCCCTGAAATTTGGTGTGGAAAGTATCCCTTGAGAATGAATTTAATTAAAGTCTTTAAGAGACAGGAGCTGGAGCAGAGCGTCTCAGACAGAGGCCAGGGCAGTACGAGTGGACTGATGTATACTTCGAGCATTGAAGCTTGTTAACCCATTCTAGTAGTAACCAAACATGAAATTACCAACCTGAAAATGAACAATAATCTGTCTCCTTTAAGACAGTTCTCACTGTCACCATCCTTAAAGCATTAATTAGAGCAAATAACATTTGAAAGAATTAAATTCATCCCTCCAGTAGAGTTTCAGAGACACCTTACTATGGCACTTTATTTTTGGTGTGGCCTTGACATTGTCACCCGTCTGTACATTTGTGTAATTCAGTGATTAAGTATTTGAGGCCCATTTAACAGCTGTTTAATTCTCTCTGATCCCACAGTGATGAATGCTTATGTGAACGATAGCCTAAGGGATCATTTTGAACTCAGCTCAGCAACAGTATGAGAGCATGATGAATTCATAAAAATACAGTACAGACACCAAACCATTTTTATAAAACAAAAGCCGATACAACACATGCGTTGTGCACTAAGAGCACATCAGGGCAGTGACTACACCCTGTTAGTCTTCAGTCCATGACAATATTCTCACATTTATCTGATGATTTTTTTTCACTCCAGCCAAATCAACTTTCGTCGACGTTCATGTAAGTTTGTGTGTGCAGTCCACTTTACATCTGACTGCTTCACATCTGACGGCTTCAGTAACTCATAAAAGGATCAGTCCCACCCATACCGGACCCAGCAACTGCACCCGCGCCACAGGTAAGTGTCGTCGCGGTTTGATAGTATTTACAGTTGCCTACGAGTATGGTGAAGTAAGCTGGAAATTGGCTAACTAGTTTGCTCCGCTTCGGTCCGCTATGCCATGGCGTTTGAAGCGAGTCAATGTTAATAATATTACGCTGGAGCTTGGTTGTCACAGTAAAAAGTCTGGAAACGTGCAGACTGGAGACAGAGACGATGCGAACAGTGTCCAAGAGTTTGGAGACTGTTGGAGACAAACACAGCTTTCGCTAGCTGTTAGCCATTAGCTACATGCTAGTAACTGCAACAACACATACAAACAAACTAACATTATTCAGACATACTAACCATTCTGAAACGTCCTGCTGCAAGCGACAGAGTCTGTATTTCTTCAGGAGCCTCTCCTTCTGGGTCCCATTCTGGGTCAAACTGGTATGGTTGAATGAAAGCAATTACGCAAGCCATAGCGATACATCATGTTCACTACATCCACCATAACATTAGTGCATGCTACCGCTAGCATAAGAGGCATCGTCTTTTGGAGAGGGGCGCGTAGCAGGCAAGGCTCTCCAAGTAAGCGTTGACAGACGGAGCTCATTAGCATTTAAAGTTGCAGGCACAGAAACAGCCTGCTCTCAGTAGAACTCAGTAGAGCGACTTTTAGACAGCTGAAATTCAGGACCACGGATGGGTTTGAGGCAAAGCATATTGAATACAGTGTTGTTGAACCTCTGACAGCTGTGTGAAATTGATGAAAAACAGCATAATATGAGACCTTTAAAGCAACATTAAGTTACTTCTTCACCTTAATTCGCAGCTTCGACATCATGTTGACGGTTCAGTGTCTTGTAATAGGATGAGTGGTGTCTCTGTCAAAGCAACTCCACCCCCCATCACTTGTTTCTGCAGTGTTTCCCATTAATTAACTAGACTCCGTCACTCAGGAACTGTGGGACGGCGCCAAAACACACAAAACATTTCTACACAATGTCGTTTTTATATCTTCTTAAGAAATTACAGACCCATCAAATAAAGCCTTACAATACAATACAAGACAATAGGAAGAGGAACACTTTACAGAAAAACAAGCCCAAAGTCGTTTATAAGCGGACTTGGCAACTGTGTTTGTTGGTAGGTGACGTCAGGTACAGGTCAAGGCCAAAATTTTATTAATGGAGGTGAAAAGAGGAGACGCATTCCCCTTCAAGATTTATTTAATTGCAGTATTTGCGAAACAAAATCACTTAAGTTGAAGTTCTGTCACAAAACTATATTGTTACAGATCTTTGCACATTTTTAAGTGGGTATACAGAAAACCTGGAGCTTTCTTAGTGGGTATACGGTGTATACCTGCGTATTACGTAGAATACACCACTGTTTCTCTGCCATAAACTCTACACTGATTTGTTTTTGAGTGCTAAAGCATGTAAAACTCTCCTAGCAGCAACCCAAAATAAAACTATAAAAAATGAACATAATGTCTCCTTTAAATAATGTAAATACCTTTAGCTTAATGTTGTAATATATATCTATACAAAATTATATATTTATATATATAATAATTTGTTAGTTGATTTATATGTTGTATTAAACAATATTTGCCTCCATAATGTAGTGGAGTATAAGTAAAAAGTAGCATCAAGGGGAAATACTCCAGAAAATAAGCACCTGAGTAAATGTAGGTTATTTAGATACATTCCACCACATTACATTACCTTGAACAATACTACTCAATACTCATTTTAGTTTAGCCACAGAAATGTCAATGTCAATATTTCTGTGCTTCGTGTTTCCGGATGTACTGGCCCTTTAAGACGTCCACCCGGTAGTCAGGCGCACGTCCAGTGAGCGTGCGCCTGTATCTGAGGTGAACTTCAGTCATCACAAAACAAGAGCTGCCTTTCTTATCCGACCACAGTATTTACAACTTCACACTTCAGGCCATGTTAGCATCATGTGGCGCAATGCATGAAACCGACCGTTCTGCGCAGGCGTGAGAGGACGGCGCAATAAAAGTGACGGATATTAAAGGTTGGCGCACAAAGTAATGAGTGGCAGTAGCGCTGTGTCAGTGCGTCTGTCTGAGTATTAGTGCACTGCAAAGGGAGGACAGCCCGACTGTGAACCATGTCGACACCGGGGAGCGCCAACAAGGGGCCAACCCAGACCGGGACGAGGCGGTTCATCAGCGGAGTGGTGGAGGGTAAGCAGACTGGGACCAGGGCCCCCAGCCTGGACCTGCAGAGCTCAGATCATCCCAGTGATGATCCTGTTACTGTAAACACTCAGCCGGGCTGCACGATAAGGGGATTTGCTTCAGCTAGATTTTGTGGAAATGCAGTCAGGGTATCGATCACGAATCGATCACTTCTGCTTAGGTGACATCATTTGGTGCATAACCTGACCTTTGCTTGCTGCAGGTTTTTATGGGCGGCCGTGGACTATGGAGCAAAGGACGGAGCTTTTTAAAAGGTGTGTGGCCTTTAAGTGAGCTGACAGCTGTGAGGGAGGGCAGGGCTGGAACGCAATTAAAAATGGAGGTTTATGTTTACTGTTGACTCACACTGGTGTTTATCATATAGACTCCTCTTTTTGTGGCCAGGGAATATTTTTCTATTCTTGATGTTTACTGTGATCAGATGTCTCCCACTTTCACTGCCACTTTTTAAAGACCCTTTAAAAACAGCCCGATCTGCTGCGCTCACTGTCATTTGTCATCATACAACTTTTGATGCAGTACTTGATGTGACCGATCACTGCTGTTGTTTGACAGAGAACAGAAGTGGGGTCTGAACACGTACCTGTACGCGCCCAAGGATGACTACAAACACAGGATGTACTGGAGGGACCTGTACTCTGCCGAGGAGGCAGGTGAGTTTGGATCGTCACACGTCCTCCTCGATGTTTGTAGGAAACCTCATCTGTTTGAACTGGATGGAGACAAATAACCAAAATGCGCAGGACTGTCAAACAGCTCTCAACAGAATACTGAATGTATTTGCTTGTCAAAGAAGCCAACATTTTCTCTCTGTTTAGAACTGAGTCTAAATTGATGTTTGCAACCAGTGTTTCTGACATTAATGGGCTGTCTACCTGGGTGTCCCATTGGGGGAACATTTGTACTCTTAAAAAAGACTGTGCAAAATCCACGCACACCTGAAATGTCAAAAAGCGCATCCCCTCTGCTGAGGCCCAACAGTGGCCTTTCATTCAATGAAGCCTAATCCAATAGCAGAACCGATTGCTCCGTATCAATCTAAATATCAAACCACCCAAAGCTGCTTCACCATCATTGCAGATCACCAAAGCCAGGATCTGAATCAGTTGTACTCACTTATAGATGCCAGATTTTTCATCAAGATCCGTGCATTATTTCCTGGGGAATTAACAAAAATATCGAAAAGCACACTCTCTCGTAATGTTGGAGGAAGTGGTGCAAAATTCTTGGATTTGTTCCTTCATTCAGATCCACGTCATCCAAAGTGATTGGGGGTTATTCTTGGCACAGACCCGTCCTCCATCCAAGGCGTCCATGTCGTGGTTGCTAATTTCTTGGAAGATGAAACAAAAAAAATGTATTCAACCTGTATTCAAGTCGACGTTAGCGCGAGGACCCTCGGTCACATCTGTGCAAAGCTACGCTCATGAACCGAAGGCAAAACAATGTGATAAAACATGTAATAACACGAGTAATGTGATAATCTATTTCTCATCTCATATCAGTGTCCTTATCATACCAAAGTCCCAGTCTGAGTCATCATTATCTCTTCAGAGACGTTGTTTAATTGCTCTGTTTGGAGCCTCTCAGATGCGTCTCACGAAAAACGTTACACGCTGAACCGCTGCCATGATTTGGAGTTCGAAGTATTTGAGCCATCATGTCTCTGATGACTCCAAGTGGACTTTGGGCCATGTGGCGTATTATTATATTTGCACGAATTACAGCCCTAATGATGCCGGCAGCAGTGAGAATAAAACGGCTGACGTGAATTGACTGTGACTCCACATGAGAAGCTTGGCATTTGGTATTCAATTTGTTCGCGGGCCGTTGATTGTTTAACATTGCTCATGGCTATCATCACTTGCTTCCCCTTCATTGAAGACACTTCTCTGGCTGGGAGAGCGGTTTATTGTCATTACAACATCTCTTTTTCTGTTCCCAGAACAACTCATCGCCCTGATATCAGCAGCCAAACAGCACGATGTCGAGTTCATCTATGCAATCTCTCCCGGCCTGGACGTTACTTTTTCCAACCCCAAAGAGGTCGCTGCCCTGAAGAGGAAGCTGGACCAGGTAGGACTTTGTATGCAGAGGTGAAGGGTGGCGCACGAGAGATAATGATAAGAACTTTACGGCTCTCTGAGCGCTTGTTTGGTCTCCACCTTAGTTTATATAAAACAGGGAGCAGTAAAATGGAAGCGCTTCATACACTGTAGGCAGGTCAGTACCAAATTACAACAAAACAGCTTTACAAAATGATCTGAGGTCCTCCCCTTCTGTCGCTCAGGTGAAGGGGTTTGGCTGCAGGTCCTTCTCCTTACTGTTCGACGACATCGAGACTGAGATGTGTGCAGCTGATAAACAGGCCTACAGCACCTTCGCCCACGCTCAGGTGGCCATCACTAATGCAGTGTACCAGCACCTGGGAGAACCCGAGACCTTCCTCTTCTGTCCCACAGGTCAGGCAGCGGCGGGTCGCCTACAACTAAGAAGAAAAGGTTGATCCTGCAAAATGATTCAGTCCCATTAAACACAGCCTGTCTGCTTGTTCTGTCCAGATTATTGCGCTTTATTCTGCACTCCCACTGTGTCCCAGTCCTCTTACCTGCACACTGTGGGGGAGAAGCTGCTGCCTGGGATAGACATACTGTGGACAGGTGAGGCTGCACTGAACCTGAATCTCACCTAAACCTGTGTCCATGTGTTTTAAATCACATCTTGTAACATTTTTTCTTTCTACATTGTGTGATGAGGTCCCAAAGTGGTGTCCCACAAAATCTCAGTCGAGTCAATTGAAGAGGTGTCCTCAGTCCTGAAGAGGGCACCAGTCATCTGGGACAATATCCACGCAAACGACTATGACCCCCAAAGGCTTTTCCTCGGACCCTACAAGGTAAAAGATCTGTATTATGATGACTTTAACAGTCTGTTCATGCTCCAGGATCTGCATCCTGACATCATGAACGTTATCTGTTCTTCTCAGGATCGTCCCACTGAGCTGATTCCCAAACTGAGAGGAGTGCTCACAAACCCCAACTGTGAGTTCTACCCGAACTTTGTGGCCATCCACACTCTGGCTACATGGTGCAAAGCGTTCCCTGATGGAGGACAGAGGGATGTAGAGATGGGTGAGAGTCTAGTTCAAACCGCTTGTTTGTATTGTTACCTCATTAATATTGTAAATAGTAAAATTCTTAGTGTGAATCCTTTCTCCAAAACATGATAATAATAATAATGATAATAATGATAATGATAATAATAACAATAATAATAATAATAATAATGATAATAATAGTAGTGGCCCTTTTGATTAATTATAATAATGACTACGATGTCTTTTTACAGAAAAAAACATCTAATGATGACAAATAAGACCCCAAACTTAAAATATAGAAATAACAATAAACACTAAAAGCCATATGATAAAAGTGTGTTTTAAAAGGAGTTCAGATACAGAGTTTGACGGTCTGAGATCTCCAGGCTAGTCACTTTTAATTGTTGATTATTATGATCATTACAACCAATTAAATGATTGCTTGCATGGATTTGATTTTCCAAATCATAACATTGAGTCTTAGATTGATAAAATGCACTTAAATGCATCAACGAACAAAACAGAAAACTGGATCATGAAGCTGAAAGTTAAATCTGCTCGTCCCTGTGCTTCACTGAGGATGTAACACATTTACATTGAATGCAGTATTCTAACTCTGGATGGCAAAATGCTTGCCTGTTTTAGTTAATGCAAATGGAGCCTGATATTATAAATACAGGAAAATAGAAAATTGTTTATCTTCTACCTTTTTCAAGCACAAATTGGCAGCACACAACATTTCGCATTAAAAACAGTGGCAAATGAAACACCTTTAACATAGAAACACGATAGCAGGTGCACGGTATTTAACTGTGGAGTCTGTGCGTTGTCTCAGTGTCTTTGACCTCCGTCACCAGGCGATGAGGAGCAGGGCCGCTGCTACAGTCCGCAGAAAGCCCTGACCCTGGCCCTCACCGACTGGCTGCAGGAGTTCATGAGCGCCGACCAACCTGGAGGTAGAAAGTCCTGAAAGAACGCTTTTACATTAATCCGCCAATGACTAAATGATCTCAAAAGGCAGGGTGAAAACAAAGCGTGTCGTCACTCTCTCCCTCCTTCGTGGCCCTTGTCAGCTCGTCTCAAGAAGGAGTCGTCGGAAGAGGAGCCAATGCAGACAGACATGGGAGAGAGCTATGTTCCTGGCCCTGATGAGAACGCGCTGTACACTGCCGAGCCCCTGACCCTGAACGACCTGAAGCTGCTGTCGGAACTTTTCTACCTGCCGTACGAGCACGGGGCGACGGCCAGGACCATGCTGCAGGAGCTGGACTGGCTCAAGAATCAGAGATCGGCCGCCGCTGCAGAGACAGACAAGGTGTCCTTTCAGAAAGCAGACGATGTCGTTGTTTGATGTTTTTCCATCCGCTGCATTTGCATTTCCTTCAACTTTTTTCTCGTTTTCAGACAGCGGAGTGGTGCTCCAGAGCGCAGCAGTTTGACGACATGTGCGAGGCGGTGGTGCAGATGTTCAACCGTCTGTCCAACGCGCCGAACCGCAGCATCCTGTACGACCTCTACAACTACATCTGTGACATCAAGAGCGGGGTCGGTCTGGCTCGAGCCTACATCAAAACACTAAGTGAGTCAATCTGAATCTTGGAATTATGGTCAAACTGCACAGCTTGGTGTGTAAGGGGTACAGCGTGCTGGGGGAAATCTGCTGCACACACGTTACAACATCAAATCTCTATACACGCTTCCGTTGGAAACCAATCACACCAGGAGACCGCTGTGCTCGGAAACTGACATTTGTTCGCAGCTTATTATTTTGCTTGTCTTTAACCACACTGGGAACAAATTTGAATCCATAAAACTCATACTTGGGATGTTATGTTACGTCTGATGTCAACAGGAGGGCAGCATCCACCCTCAGCCCAGGTCATGAACAATGATCCTGAACCCTGGGGCTTCAGAGGAGGCCTCTCTGGAGAGTTCCAGGTAACTTCTAAAGACAGTTTGTGAAATCTTCACAGTCTACTTTTATGGTGTTAATATCTTCTTTTTCTCACTTGCAGAGGATGCTGCCTTGCCATGGCAACAGGGACCTGTTCCGACATCCTCCCATGACGGAGGTTTACTGCATACGGCCGTACTGCCCCGAGGACAAGGTGACGACGGCAGATCCTCAGATGCCATATTACATTTTGGTTGAAATTGAGCAGTGGTTTCATAAAGTATTGTTTTCTGTCCTAGATGGCGGTGCAGAGGGTTTTCAGGGAGATGCAGAGTGCAGGAGAGGGCAAAGTGCCGCTGATGGCGCAGCCTCCACTCGTCTGCGACGTGTAAGACAGTCATATTTCTCTCTGGAGTATTTGTGCTTGTTTAACTTTAAAGTTAACGCTCCCTCTGTTCCACTGCAGCCTGTCAGAAGGGGAAATCTCCCCATCACCTCAGTGTGCTCTCATCCTGGAGGATGAGATTGGGGTGTGTGGCTACGCTCTGGGTCTCACCGACGCCAAACCAGCCGCAGCCAAGATTCAGGTGATCAAACGAAACATCTAATCCCTCTCCAGAACTGACGATGAAGATAAAGTGAAATATTACTTTCGTTTTTTTCCTTTTATTTCCTCTAGAGAGCGGTAAGTGATTCAGTGCTGGAGGACTTCCCTTCCCTGGTTACCATGCAGGTGCTGCCCAGGGTCATGGATTCCTCTCCAGCAAATCGCATGATCGGTCGGCTGTTGTCCTCCATCAGGAGCAGTGGTAGGTCAAGACTGGGCATAGTGTGTTTGATAATTCCTTGATGGGGTTAAAGGAACGTGAGTGCAAATAATTCTGAAACTGAGGGCCTCCAAGTTGGAGGTTCTCCACAGGGAGGAGCTATTGAGTCATTGTCAAATCACAGGCAAGCATCATCAGTAGGGGCCATAAATCTGAGACCACATTGATAATCTCTATTGTCGTGGAAACCAAGAAATTGTCACAAAGTTTGAGGGATGAAATGAATGCCAGAAGTCAAATTGTTATTCCAAGCAAAGAGCAGCTTTCTCAGCATCAAATCATTGATACGTTTTGATCAATCCCATTTTAAAAACAAAATCCTCAACATCTCAAGCATCATCCTGATTTCCTTTCCCATAACTTTCCAGGTTCCAGGGGAGCGTTTTGCGAGCTGAGGCAGAGCGATCGCAGGATGCTCGACTTTTACACCAAACTCGGCTACTTCAAACCCATTAAAATGGCCGGTCTACCTCAAGACATCATTGCCATGGGAACAAGCCTGTGAAGAAGATCAGTCTCCTCAGGTTTGAGATGTTTTGGGATACTGACAAACAACCTTTTTTTAATCAGTTAATCTCATAATTTGTGTAATTTAGCAGTCATGACCATTTATCCATGTCCTTACACATTATTGAGGGAAATGCTTAATGAAAATCGTGTAACAAAGTATTATGTGATGATAAGTGTAATGTTATGCTACTGACTTTGTAAACATGAAATTTGTAAAATTTTTAGATGAAATTGCACAATGAAGCGTTGACAAGATATGGGTACAAGCTGGCGTTTCTCATTTGTTGCGTGCATCAGACACATTAAAAAGACATAAAACAAAATATTCAAAGAGTAGATATTTTAATTACTTGTACTTTGAGAGGATACAAAATAAGTACATGAACCATTAATCTTTAAATAAAACAGCTGGTGTTTCACTTGTTCACTGAGAAGTGAATAATATTCAGTTTCTTAGCATGTTAACCAACATTTGAGCTGGACCTTCGTCCAATCACTTCAGTGTGTCATGGTCAGATATAACACAAAGCCTTGAGTATGTTTAATATTTCAAGTAACTTAAGGACATTCATTTTTTTTTAATAATGTTATATCCTGTTTGTTCCCCTGAGTGTCTGACCAGCAGCGTTTGGCTGCAGGAGAGGAGATCCACATTACCTGGTGTTTGATAGACTGATCGTGACTCCTCTGGGATATCAGTAGTGTGGAATCAAACCATGACGTTTAACACAAGGTACAGATTAAGTATCAGCACTGACAGGAAGTAGTTAAAACTTATAGGATGTATTCACACTAGATCAGGCATTGCTGTGAAAATCGAGTCGACCCATTAATTTAAATGTGGGTAATGCATGTAGTGACTTCCGGCTTTAGGCTGACTCATTTTCTTTGGCCAATTCAGTCGAAGTCTGACCTGCTGATTCTGATTTTGTCCAATCCAGATTTTTCTTTCTTTCTATGAACTATAAATAACATCACACACAAACATTTTTTTGAACCTTTTTCAAAGGAAAATTCAATTGTATATTCATAATAAAACACTATTAAAAACTAAATAAAAATAAAAACAAACTGTAAGATGGCCTCAGAGCAGGCCTAAATGGCCTGTTACTAAAATGTCAAAGTGAATTTGAGTTTCCTCTTATAGGTATTTACGGAGTGTATACTGGTAAAAAACAAAATGATTGCTGCTATGGTTTCCACTACAGATCCTTATCCAAAGGATTGAATGCCAGATTAATAAACGAAAACAGGTAGAACAGATCCCAACACATCCTGTCATCAACTCGAGTTAGGTCCCTGTCTCTGCGCTTCTGTATGTATTCAGATGTCTATCTGGACTCTGCTCCGACAGTGAAACACACAGGCAGCAGAGGAGATGAGAAAGGCATTAGAAAGTGTGATCTAGCTGCAATGCCTCACTTAGTGTCAATACAGCCTAAAATATAAAAAAATCTTTGTATAGGGTTTTGACCGAGTAGTGACAACTTCTGTGTGACTGGTGTGTAAAGCTGGTCACAGGCTAGCTGCCTGAACCACACGAGCTGAGCTGGTCAATCGTTGGTAATCATCCTCCCTCGGTGGTGGTCTCCTCCCCTTTTACCTTCTCCTCATCTTCAACTATCACACTAAATAATTCTGAAATATATAACTTTGGGTCAATATTATTGCACATCAGGGTTGAAAGCGGAATGTATCTCTAAGCACTCAGAACAGTGTTTCAGTCAACTTCCTAAAGTAACAGTTCACCCAAAAACTTCAATTTTGTCATTTTCTACTCGCCCCCATACAGATGAGAAGTTGGACAAGGTTTTGTGGTCTGGAAAGCATTTCTGGTGCATCACAGCAAAACTGAAGTAAATGGGGACAAAATAAAATGGCTCCATACAGTCAAGCGTAGTCCAAGTCTAAGGCCAGAGATCCAAAATGCTGAGCTGCTTAGCTCAGTTGGTAGAGCGGGCATCCCTCTCACTCCATTTCCTGTCATATCTTGAGCTGTACTATCAGTACAAAAAATCAGTGTGAACAACACATTTTTCAAATAAATTGTGTTCAATCTCCAAGCTTCTAGTTAAAAGTTCTTTAGGAGAATACTGCAATGTTGTTTAGCTGTGAAGCTCCTCAAATCTTTAGACTACAAAACTTAACCTGACTTCCCATTAACATAGGGGTGAGTAGTAGTGAACTGCTCCTTTAATCTTCTAAACCAAGTAGAAATAGGAGGAGAACCCCTGCAGATTTTGTCCTTAGGCATGTGTGCACCCTCTGCCCTGTCCTCGTCAGATAAACTCCAGCCCTTCATACTTCACATCCCCTATCTTTGTCTCAGGCATCAGCACCCGGCCGTCTAGCGTGAAAGCAATGATGTAGGTGGCGATCCTGCCGGCATCTTCCTCAGATTTCAGGGCCAGAATGATCTGATCGTCCGTGTCTGGAACAAATTTAAACGAGGAGAAGCCGTGGGTAGGGTTGAGCGGCCCGACAATCCGCACTGATATGTAGCTGAAATCTGCAGGGCAGGACAGGAGGAGGTTGGTGGCGCGCCGCTCGTCTGCAGTCTCGTCATAGTGCTCGTGACTGGCACGGCGAGGCAGGAAGAACCAGTGCTGGAGACGCTCGCTCCACACTGCTGATTCATGGATAAGGTAGCCTGTAGAAGGGAGAGGAACGAAAATGACTACAAAGGAAAGAAAATATGCAGTTTGTTTGCAAATGTGGGTGCCAATCTTGGGTTTTCCTTCCTACTTTTCAAAATGTTGTTTTCTCTTTTCTGCTATTACAGTTTCAACAGTGTCCTGACTGTCCAGCAGTTAATGTGCAAAGACAACATTATCTACCCAAAAACTAAATTTTAACTAAATTAAGTGCAAATGCAATGCAGTAATGAAATACATTGTTTATTTATTTACTTTAGTATTTAAGAACCCCTGACACTGAATCAAAATGACCTCCTTGATGACCAATAAGATAAGATATTCTATGATCCGAGCATTGTTACATGTTGACAGGAATGTAAAGAAGAAAACCCCCCAAAAAACAGGTCAGTACCTGGTGGTTGGATCCCTGTAGCGCTCCGCAGGGCGTTGTAGTGCGGCACCCAGTTCTCGTGCTCCACGTCACCATGGTGGCCAACAACTTTCACCCACTCTGGGTTGTTGTTGACGACTTCACCAGAGGTTGTGGTCCACTCCTTCCCCAGGCCGCCGACATACAGGTGCTCATCCTTCACTGCCAGCCACTCTGCCTTGAATCCTTCGCACAAAACAAACACTGAATTGTGAGATGTCTCTAAAAGCGACCACCAACCTTTTTGAAAGTTTCGGTTGCCTTCCTGTCGCCAAATGTTTTCTACTGATATTCCAACTACAGTGCAGAGCATGATCTGAAACGGCTCAGTTGGAAGGTTTTTGAATACATCTTTGTTTTGTATTAGTCCATATCGGATTTACAAAGCTGTCTGAGAATCTTCTCTCAAGAGGACTTACATGTGTGCATCACACAGAAGTAATACATTAATTAGAGACTGACCTTTGGAGACAGAGCCGTCACCATCAGGTAATATAACCCAGGGAACAGCCTGCTTGCCCTCGATCCTGTACACCACACCAGTCCGGTCATCCACACTGTACAAGTGACCGTTGAACACCACCAGCTCGGACAGCTCCATACCTGCAAGCACAGACAGTCAAAAGATGAGTGAACCCTCGTACTGATGTGACAACACAAACACAGGTACAGAATAACAGATCAGTGTGTCTGTATCTCTTTACCTCGTCCCTTTTCAGCTAGATGACTCTCCAGGGTGACCTTCTCAGCATCCCACTCCACTTCCAGTCTGTCTCCACTATTTGAAACAGTCAGGTAGCCTCTTTTCATGTAGCTGAACCACGTCTGATCCTTCGAACTGCGCGACGCCGTGTCCAAGTCTGCGATCACGCCAATACGGTAGCGGATTCCCTGCTTTGTCCTCTCTGGTGGACTTAATGGATATGTGTCATTGTAAGGTTTTTCCCTTTTCTGGTGGCGGGAGAGGGTTCCTGCCGATTGTCTGCTAGTGTCCCTGAAGATGTCATCCTGATCCTCACTGTGCATGTGCAAACTGTGAGCCCCGTTTCTGTAGTAACCTTTGGCAGCAGAGCCTCTGTCCCCTACAGTCCGGTGCAGGTACAGCATGAGCACTAAGGCCAGAAGGGTCGCCACAGTGATCGCCCGCCATTTAGGGTGGAATCGAGAGTCTGAGGTCGCGGCTTGTGTCATGGACGCAAAGGCCAGGGGGAGGCCTCGGACAGCAACACCGAAGGAGGTCATTGGAGTATCGTCTTCATCCTCACTGTCAGGCCTGGACTTGGGGTGATGACCACTACAGCCTGGGATTGAGCACAAAGACACATCAGAACAGAGGCATGATGGATGTGGTATGAAATAACTGACAAAAAATAGGAAAGAGCAATTGCATGAACTGTTAGACAGGAAGCCCTGTACTTTTTTTCAGATGACGGGGATCAAATTTGTAAGTGCTTTTTGTTGTTATTTTCATCAGGAATCTGAAGAAAGCTTGAATAATAAACACTGAACACAATAGTTGGGGAGGATGAAAGAATGAGCACAGGGGGAGGAGAGCAACTTGTTGGGAAAAAAGGCTGTTGTTTCCATTGTTCTTTGGTCACAAAAGAGCTTGTTGTGCTGCATGCCGAGTAGGTAGCTGGTGCGTCCAGCTTCCTCATGATGACAAGAATGTTATCAATCTTGCTTTGTACAATGATTTTGTCCTCCTGAGCCCCAAATATATTTCTTTGAAGACTTACACTGAATCACTAATCATCCAACTCAAGTTTCTTTAAGTAATCCTAATGTTTTCACTTGATTCAGAGTTTCCCACAAAGCAGGGAGAGCAATCTTTCATGAAATTAATGTCTTTAAAACAAATACATTACAGTAGTGAAAGTGACATATAGAACATGACAAGGAAACACAACTGTATTTTGCTCCTTAAATCAATTGTTGGTTAGAATGAGCCATTACCTACTTTTAAAATAAACAGGTACAGAGCTGGTATAACATGCCAACAGACACCCTGCCTGCAGAAAATGCGACACGTGTTTGTGAGTGAGAGTGTCAAGGTGACCCTTGACTTTTCTGTTGTAAAGGGCAACGAACGGGTACAGTAAATTAGCTTCAGCACATTCACAGGTGGAGCTCCCTCAACAATACTGCCCCGAGCAGTATAATGGGGTTTCTCCCTTTTAAAGCGCTGTATTTTATGGAGATAATGTTTTCTGGATATCGCCCAATATATCGCTGTCAGTGCATATGTTGCCCGATATGAGCCAAATTAAACCTTTTTTTAAAAGATTATATGCAGAAAAAGATGCTTGTAACAATAATTAAATCCCTAATGAGGCTTACTGTTTTAGTGCACCGATGTCCCTTTAGACAGTTAAGTTTATTTGTAAAGTGTAAATTATCCTGCCTCCATTACACATATTTACACATGTGTTTGATAACCACATTAAGGGATCATTGCAAAGATGTGTGTATGGCCTATGTACACTGGCAGAAGTCTCACGCATGCTCTACGGGCTAGAAAAGCTCTGCAAAGATCCACTTAATTTTACACCCAGGAAGTTTAAGCAGCTTTCTTGGAATGAGCAGGACTCCACCTCCAACACTGTATCCAGATTTCCCTTATCACATCCATGACTATGGCAATGACAGCTTCAAAAATGAGTGAGATCTTAAGCTCAATTAACATCTGGGTGGGACTGAGGTAGCGAACCACTTAAGGTTTCGAAAATGAAATGATCACCGTTTAGCAACCCAAAACACAAAACCACGCGTCAACAAGATGTTTGTCTCTGCAGTGACAATGTTTTCCACGGTGAAGGTGTAAACACAGACCGGTCTGTAGAAATATTTGCCATAGGGTATTTGGTATTATGTAAGTGCACCACATAGTCTTACGTCACATACAGTTGCAAAGCATTACGAACTCTGTGCCTCTTCAGCTGCTCTCTAACAAGTTCACACTCCTCAACTAATATGCTCTTTACCACACACACACACACACACACACACACACACACACACACACACACACACAAAATTGGCAAACTCTTGGCCAACAAATAATGCCCTTATTGTCAAAAGTGCATGCATGTCTTTCCCATCTCTCTACAGCACAGAGCCAAACACAGCCTCGCTGTGTCAAGAATTCAATTATTCACCCTTCCGTCGCCTCTTCTCTCCTGAGCACGCTGGAACCATCATGTTGTTCTCCTTCACACGCATCACATAATAAACTCCATGTCCCTTCAGCTCCGGTCTGTCCCATGTGAATAGCTGATCTCTATCTCACCGTAACAAGTCTCCTCCTTTTTCCTCCAGTACACACTATCTCAAGTTTCTACTTGTCGCAGAGCCAAGACAGAAGTCAGGCTTTGTTAAGACTAAGAGATATTCTGGCAATCAGAATAAAACGGATTGGGACTGCTCAACAAACTTGCAAAAGTGTGGAATGTCTGAGTTTTAGTAAGCAGGATGAAGAAAGATTCAGACCTGGTGTGAGCACATCTCATCTTGTGCAAGTTTTGAAACCAGTTTTAAAAGCAATGGTTGCACGTACAGTGATCGCTGAACATTTTTAAAAAGTGTCTTTGAATGTTAATACACAATATATAAGCCGTGATCCCACAGGATGGCTTTCATACACCTCCATCAAGTCTCATGCTCAGTGTATCAATTACGGTCACGGGCAGCACGAGCCTCCAAAAGTCTGCATGTGTTTGCTCAAATTTGTATTACTTCCCTAGCACGAATTCTCAAAAGATTAGTCAGTTAACAGAAATTGAGTGATTTCCTATTTTTCCTATTCATAATCCAGTTTATCAAGCAAAACGTCTAGGTAAGGAAACACATTTTCCGCATATTTCTAATGGACAGTCAGCTGACTTAACTGATTATTGGTTAAACATTAATTATACCTGAAATATGTAGAACGTTTTTTTCACTGTAAAATGTAATTAAAAAAGTCTATTAACCACATATATAATATATGTTTGATGCGATATCAGAGTAGGCTACATTAGGAGTTAAAAGAACACAAAATAAACACCATGTTTATTGAACGATAAGCTAAATGACACACGATAATAACTTAATTTTAATTTCAGAGCACCTCTCTGTCGCTTTTTAACAACTGGCCCAATCATGTCCAACACATATTGAGGCTACAAATGCACTAGAATGTATTTATATCACTTTGCAGTATATAATGTCTTTGTGTACTTTATAAATTACAACTGACTCTTATCCTAATAAAATACATACTCTCATACCAGTAGTCTGTATTTCATCTTGGATATACTTGATAAGCATGTAGATGTGTATGCAGACTTTAATACTCACTTACCTAAAGACTGACACCGTTACAACGACTTGAGTGACTGTAATGTGAGTTGACTAAAAAAAGCAAACAAGCTGTAGTTCTTGTCCTAAGTAGATGCCAACTGTATTCATTAAAATCTCTGCTTTACTAACTGCTGTACTTCATGCTACAGCTGACACACACACACACACACACACACACACACACACACACACACACACACACACCTGCCTGTGTTCACAGATGGCCACGAAGGCAAAGAGGCATTACAAACAGCACCCAGGGCAACACTTGTAAACTTTGACTGTCTGCCACTGAAGTGAACAAAACGTGTCGAAACGTTCAACTTCTGCAGTCAGATGAAAGTAAAAGGACTTCCAAGTCGACTGACTGAAGAGTGCCAGTGTTGTCATTTAGCTAAACCCTTCCCTTATACGAGAACTATCAAGACACCGGTTCCATTTAGACATGTTAGCACTGATGCTAATGTCAGCTAGCAAGTTTAGCCTGCTAGCCTCAACCTTTTCCAGGCTAACGCTGCCATTACTAACAGGCGCAGTCAGTCGGCACGAAGCTGGTAGAGTTAACAGTTCACCTGGTCGCCATTTCGTGACTTTTGAAGCCGAGTGCTTTACCTGGTACAGATGGTCTTCATGTCCGCCTGGCTGGCCATATCTCCTGGTTTGTTTGTTTAGCAGTTTGTCGGCAGCTAGCTCCTCCTGCCTGCAGGCTGTGAACCAACAGGAATGATCCTCGTGGACGCTCAACTCCCCCCACTCACATCACGTAACTTCACTCATGTTTCACAAAGTACAAAATAAAAGTTTATACATATATATCAAATATCCATATATATACAAATATGATGTCTATAAAATTAAAAACTGGTATTTAACGTTCAACATGAGAGACATGTCAAGGGTGAGTTGATTTTTCCTGAAAGGGACAGAAAACATTCTTTGTCCATGGGCAGATTAACATTATGGAGGGTCTTCAGGGCAACAGTTCAGTGTAGGGCACCCTGGCTCTACACCATCCCCAAAGTCTGCGGTCTGTTTACTTTATTCACATTGATAACCTCCAAAGTTACTCTAAACTTGAATTGACACTTTTCCAAGTTTGAAATAAAAGTGAGCATCATGACCTTTTCAAAGGTAGGATTTCTTTCAGACCTTTTATGACCATCTGGATTGGTTTTAGCTGCATGTAGGTACATAATGAACTGGCAAATGAGTGTACAAGGCAACTTTATGATTTGCTCAAACACAAAGAAACCTATTAGCATTCCTATATTTAAAAATAAAACCCCAATAAACAGACACTTTAATGAACTTTAATGGTACAAATTCACTTGATACATTTTCAGTTAATCAAATTATACTATAAAACTGGGGCATTTTACAATGTTATAATTTGTGTTGAAAAACAACACTGTGATGTGTATGTATTGCAGAGATATCTACTAAGTTAGCATGCTAATTAGCGAGCACTGGCTCATCTCAGTCCAAAGCTCCTGTGCTAGCAGTGTAAATACCAAGACCCCCCGGTGCCCCAAGCTCCCAGTCCGGACCGCTGGCTCCATGTCTACCTGAGTCAACTAGCAAACAGTAGCTACTGTTAGCAGCAGTTCTCTTTTGTGTATGAACTGTGGTCAAATCTAACATATTGCACCTTTATTAAATAGTAAAATTATAGTTAATTTATCTTTAGTAACAAACAATGAAATTCTTTTTAAAACATTTATTAAGCAAATGTTTATTGAAAAGTTGAACTGTCTCCTATAATGCTTTGTAAATGAATACAAAATCCGTGTAGCTCATTTATAAACATTATTTGGATGGCCATTTTAAAGTTGCAGCTGAAGTCTTAAACAATTGGTTACTAAATGGTTTATAAAGCATTTCATTGCTCAATTACAATTACATATTTACTACAAATTCACCATTTATCGGTCATGGTTATTATGAAGTGTTACCCATAAAACAATTTTCACACAGTGAACCTGAGGTTTCGGGAGCCCAAACTATGCCTGGCATAGAATTAATGCTATAATTGGGGAGGATACAGTCCTGTAACTTGGGGAGCAACAAGGAATTAGTTGTTCTGTAGATATGACCATCAAATTACATCAGATCTCTTCTACATCCAGACATACATGAACAACAGTCTTCAGGGAAATTCTCAAATATAAATATTTATTGTGATAATATTCTTCATAATCTACAGTCATGGTTAACAGAACACTCTGTGAAAACATTAAAGTAAACACTCAATCATTATGATAGACTGAGGGCAGTGAGTAACAATGTTTATCAGCGAAATTTAGTCCCATTTGTTCTTTAATAATACGTGCATTTTAATATCAGTGTTCTTCAACTGTATTAGGATAGGAAGTGCAAATATATTGTTTTAATTAGCAACATTCACCAAGTGCGGACAACACAGTAAGATTCCCTGGGTGAGATATCAGCATTGTGGCGGTTACAATTAAAAGCTACATTCACTTTATATGATATCAGTACCCTTGACACGATTCTTGTCCTATCCATGGACTTAAAGTTGTGGTGTAGGTTGTCACAGGACACAGAACTGACAGACCCACCCTGCTACTGAACACTGGAAATATGCCAAAAGTAACAATAAGCTCTACAACTTCTAGTTCATCAGTGGAACAATATTTCCTGACGATAACACTGTACAACACTATGGTTGTTAATAATCTGCTGAGCCTGTTAACTCAAGTTTATTTGCAAAAAGCACCACCCTTGATGTGACTCGGTTTCAGGCACACAATGTTCTCTTAAATGATAACATGGTTGGAACATATGAAGCTTGTTTAGGACATTTCCTGACAGCAGTATCTAGAATAAACAGAAACAAAACTGACCAACAGTGAACTAGACAGTCATAGCAATCCACCTCATCGCTGATGAATCAAAGTGGATCGAAATTGTACATTTACCATTGTAGGAACCTGAAATAATGCATATTTGATCAGTATCGGTGCAAGATGACTCTGTTCAGAGGTGTATGTTGATACAGAGGTATGTTGATATTAAATGATGCATCAAACACGGCCGCCTCAGCTCTTTCCCATCATCTTCAAGAGAAGCTACAGAGAGATAAATTAATTAAAACACCATCAGTTTCACAAGAAATAATGCGCACATTCAAAATAAGTACTACACTCAGGAAATGCCTTCTGAAATTTGTAAAAAAAATAATAATAACTGTTCGGAAGTTTGAGTTGGTTTTTATTATTGCTCCCATCAAGTAAAGCCTATTCTCATAGCTTTATATTTCCTTCTTTGTTATCGGCAAAGCTCCCGTGGTACAATAGTATAGCAGTAAAACTAAGAGAAAAAAAGAACAAAAGACATTCTGGAAAAAATCATCAACATTCATCAGGACCTTTTTGTTGTGTTTTGTGCATGTGTACCTTTGTTAGGTGATATTCTCCATCTACCAGCTGCTCGATGATACTGAAGTGATCTGTGTTCGCCACATCCTCCATCGTCACATTCAGTCCTGTTGCCTCCAAAGTCTTTTAAGGAAGAAGAAAGAGGTTAATATATATATATAGTACATACACACAGCCTTTTAAAAAAAAAATTATAACTTGGTGTATTCACACACTGAAAGCGAATTTGCCCGTTTTTTTCAGGTGTTAAGGTCTCAAACTTCCAAGGCGTTCATCAGTACTGGCTACATCTACAAAATTAATTCAGACTTGATGAATGGCAATACATCATTTCTCTGGTTCTGGTTAAATGTGAAGGTGAAGCTATCTCGTTTTGGATTGTTCTACATCGAGTATATTTGGGCTATGTTAAAAACTAGAGAATGTCACCCTGCGCTCAAAGAACCTGTGATGGGCTCCCATTACGTTTTTATTGTAAACAAGGAAGCACATTCCTGAAATGTTGTTATGCTGGTCTAAAGAAACACAGCACAGGTAACAAAAGGCAGTAAGGAAGAAGAATGCAGACTGTTTACAAGATAACTCCCCAGCCCACCTTAAATAAATAAATCATTTAAAACTGCAATGAAATTGGTGTTTATGCTCCATCAGCGGCACTGACTTTGTAGTAATCTTCAGACTGCTTGCGGAACTCCGGCGAGTCGTTCTCAGCGACTGCCACAATGATGTGGCAGCCGGAGGAGGAGAGCTTGAGCTGAGGGACCAGCTTGCTGGGGCTGTTCCTCAATGCCACCTCCCTGTCAACAGGAGACGGCCAGGAGACAAGGGAGTCAAATACTGACTGGCACGACACGCCAGCCGAGGACAATCACACACACACACACACACACACACACACAGTTCCTCTCCACAAAGACAATCACAGTTCTCTCTACAGTTAATTAACATGCACACACACAGACAGTGAAAACTGATTTCTGCAGGGTTTACATGCAGGGCTAACGTACTCTGTCATCTTCAAAGGCTCATTGACGTAGGTGGAAAGGATGGGCAGGAGGTCGTATATGCCACTAACGAGGAAAGCACCTATGAGACAATTAGGGAGAAAAAATGTTAAGTCTCAACATTGTATTTCTTAGCATCTGTTTCAGAGCTCTGCTGCATATATCACTCGATTCACATGATGGGCCTCACCTTTGATCTGAGGAGTGACAGTGTACTGCGACCAGTCAGTGGAGAGAACCATCGCAGCCAGGTGAGCCCCAGCAGAGTGGCCACACAGGTACAGACCTCTGAGGAAGAAACCAGCAAGACTTCATTAAAAACAGAGACAGTGTGTTTTTTTTTACGGCCGGAGGGAAAGTTTAAAGATGGCATTTTAATGTAATGCTTCAAAGACGGTGATAATAGGTCAACCAACAATCTTAGGTACCTGATGTGAGAGTACTGCTGAACAACAGACACAACGCTCCTGCGTACTTGAGACACCATCAGATCCATGTTACCTGAAAAGGGAGTGAAAGAGGCACAGGCAGGCGGCTGACATTTCCAGCTCATCTTAAGCAGCTCAACGACTTTGTCAGAAATGAAAAGAATCTACCTTTGGGGGCGATGTCATAGCCAACGGCAACCACCACTACACCTTTATCAACGAGTGGGACAGCCATGAATCCCGACTCGTCCTTGCTGTAGAAGCACAAAGCAACAACATGAAAGACCTCAAGGAGAAATCTCAATCTGCAATTTGCAATGCAAAAGAAGGCACAAGACCCATACCTGAGAAACTGCCAGTAGCCTCCATGTAGGTAAATAACAAGGTGGACATCTGAAACAGAGGGAACCAGACCTAATAATGCTGGCGCATGTTACACATGTTTCTGCAGATTTGAAACGTGACATCGGAGTAGGTTTTGGTTGTCATGACAATCGCACATGTCTGTACCCAAAGAGTTGGTGCTGGGTATGTAGACATCCAGTTTCTCTCCATCTCCATCCCCATATGGCACGTTGAGCAAGGTTTGAGCCAGACCACGGGCCTGGTCCGTACCTGGACACACAAAGCATGACATTCTAGTGGACACCAAGGGTAAACAATGTGACTATACATACAGTGAGACAAGATAAATGTGTCTACTGTCAAAGTCTTTGCCACATTGATAAAACTGTGCCTAGTGATATTTCTGGGTATATTAGGTCGTTGTCCATAATGCTGCAGTCCCAGGATTTTACAAACACAGACATTCCTTTGGTTTTATCCATTAACAATTTCCCATTTATGAGGCACAATAGTGGGTCGAGGCACTGACCCAATTCAAGATTGGCCATTGGGACCAATGTCACGTCTCATCCCCCATCTCTCTCCCCGCTCACTCACTGTGAAGTAAAAGTAGTATAAAGCCTTCCGTGGCTGCGTGTAATCTGATAAACTGCCTTCAGTGACGTAACTTTGTGGCTAGTTGCATTGTGGGTATTGTAGGCGGATAAACAGTCCACTAGTTTGCACTGCGCTCCTGTAACACCTCATTACAAACAGTTTAAACCAAATCATCAAAATCGGTACAGCAGAACCAGACGTTGCCTCTTTTATTCCACACATCCTTCTTACTTTGCTGCTGCCTACATTACCCACAATTCTACTAGCCACTGAGTCACATCACTTGAAGCAGTATTCACCTTACATGCAGCTTCCCCTGGAGTCAAAACAAGGCGTTAAACTACCTTTTTTACAGATGCAGTAGTAACTCCCAAAGACCTGTAAACACACCTGAACGTGTGAAGTTGGCGGAATTACCCTTTTAATAGCTCTGCCTACATAACCTTTCTCACAAAAAATCACAGCACGTCCCATTATAGGCTACTGTAAGCTCTCCTATGTGGGTTCATATGAAAAGTGAGGCGCATTTCTCTTTATTAAATAGTATTTTTCAACCTTAACAGGGGAAGCTGTTCTAAAAAATATTCTCAAAACTAACTCGCAAAATATATAACTTGTTCAGCTTTAACCTCAGGAGCACAGATAGAGTGAGTTACATGTTTTGTCAGCCTGTGTTTACTCAGTCGACACATGTTTTAAAAATCCAGTATCTAATCAGGGAAACGCATTTCCCGTTGAATACAACATTCTGTCCGACACCTGTGCTCCTGTGCCGCTGCTGCCGGCCTGCCGGCCTGCCTGTCTGTCTGCCTCCAGCACCGACGACATGTCTGTGTGTCGTCGCTAATTAGCATCTAGCATCAAAACAAACCGACCTTCCTTCAGCGCCTTCACGTGAGCCTTGATCACGTCGTCTGCGGACATCCTGTGCGACCACCGGCTGGGTGAGTACTGCCTCTCGAGCTCCTGTCACACGGAGAGACTGCTGTCAAGCGAGCGGCCATGAAAGCCGAGGCAGCGACCACCATGAGCGGCCGCAGTCAACAGTGTAAACACGGTGAACAGCGCCCTCCGCCGCCAGAGACAACACACTGCAGCACTCCTGTACTGTCGCTTCCTTTTTTCTGACTAATACAGGAACAATGGAGCAAACTGGTCACAAACTCACAGTCAGAGGTACAGCTAGCGAAGTTGCTAATAAATCCCGTAACGCTAGCAGGGAGGAAATGGAAAATAAAAGTGAAACTCTTACATCTTTCTTCATTTCAGTCCAGTGTGACATTCTGTCTCTTCACGTGTCTTCACTGGTCCAGAGTGAGCCGACAGATGAACCCCAGGCTGCTGAGGGACTGAACTTCAGACCCTCGACGTAAACGTGACTGTTGACACAGCACACGGATTTAACTGTTCCTAAATCAAAATAGGGGGAAGAGGAACGTACTGCAGGCACTTGTTTCAACACGAACATGTGTTTGTATGACTGACTAAACTTGTGAGCTTAAAAGACAAAGCAGCAGGTCAAGTGGAGATCAAGACGTTTCAATATAAAAACTACAAAAATGCATGTGCATTTGTGGGAAATGCATACTAAAGTTCACAGTGTGTTGGTGCACTGCTACCTTCTTTATGACCTGACCTGGGGGCCCCGTCCATATTAAAGGGGTGCTATGCAGTTTTAGGAGACAAATTCAAGGTCAGACTTCTGATTTGTATAATGTTTGTGAGGTAATAATACAAACTCTAAGATATTTATTTTTTCCCTAACTGAATAAACAAGCTGTTCTCAGAGGAAAATAAGGTCCCCAGAACAATGTGTGAAGCTAGAAAGGTGGCAGGGTCCGCCACATATAAACAAAGTAAAATAGTATGAAACTATGTTGTCCTTTAAGGTCAGTTTGTTATTCAGTTTATTGAGGCATGAAACCAAATAGAAATCCTCTGATAAAAATGTCGTCTCCAAAACTACATAGTGTACCTTTAATAAAAGTAATATTCAGCTGATACTTTGCTTAGATGGATATGGCATATTCCTAAATTGATTTGTGTTTACTTGAAACTTTCGCCGGACAAAATGAAACATTTTCACACAACACATTTTGACATGCCACATAAAGGAAAAGCAAAGCTGCAAATTATTAACTTGATGATGGCTGAAGTCCATTTAGCTGCTTCAGTTTCAGGGTCTTGGTATGGTTCATACTGACTCACTGTCACACTATCATGACTTGCTGTTATTTGTATCGTTAACATATGTGAATATAGTTGTTTTTGTCAGCTGTTATTACAACAATAAGGAAAAGCGGCACTACAAGAAATGTTATGAAAAGGCTTTTAGATAAGAAACCTTTTAAATGCACTAACAAATTCCAAATACTGTAGTATTTGTAAGAATCCATATTAAGAACGGGAATATGTCCTGGTGAGGTAACATGTTTACATTACACTGCCAGCTCGCTATACTGTGCAAAATTTGGTCTCAGCTCAAATGAAATAGAAAAGTCTTTGAATTTTTTTTAGTAGATGCACTCTCTCCACGATATTTTCTTTTTCCATATAAAATAAATGTGCGGAATGTCCTGTAGTTGCATCACCACGATAAACAAGATGACTATAAGCACAGTCATAACCGGTTTAAGTAGTTCCCAAACAGGCTACTGCCCTAATTTTAGAAAAGAATGTAGTTATTGTAATAATGAAAATGAGTTATCATGAGTTATTATCTGACACATCCTGCACAGATTTGGAAGACCACTTGTCATAGAAACTCATTGTCATTACACATAGAGGATGTCTTATTATGTCTAACCCTGTCTGAACAAGTCCAGACTTTATGTCACTGTAAAACTTCACATTATTTCAATATCCACTCATGCCTGAGTAATAAAACAATGTTGAGAATTCTTCCTACATATGAGGATGGTTGCACTTACCTCTGTAACAACCTCTGAAAACAGAAAGAAAGCATTAAATCTGAATGTAGGATGGAACATTGCTTTATTGCAGGATAGTTATTGACCTATAGCAGCAGCATAGCCTTTACATCTGGCCCTTTTCTCCTCTTCTCTTCACAATACCCTTCAATATTATTGTGTTAAATACTGTTTTTACTGTTTTAATAAACATCTGGCCACATGTTCTCTGACTGTCAAACAAAAAAAGGCCCACAGCATGACACACGGTGGTATGTCCTCTGATTGGTCAGCAGTGGCGCAGGCGCACTCCACTGTCACGTCTCCCTGGATGTTGATAGGTTCAGAGGGTCACGTGAGTCTACGCCCATTGGTGGAATTTCAGCTAAAAAGCAGACAACCGCCGGCGCGCAATATTCAACATTTCGTTGCAGAGCCTTCTTTCCTGTGGGGTTAAATTAGTAGTTTATTTGTTTTTATTTAAATATTTTATTGTTTCTTTTAACTGTCACGTCATTCAATACAATGGACTGCCTGGACCTTCCAAGAACTCTTCCAAATTCACCGAGGAAAGCTCGGGGACAGATTCAGGTTCGTGTCTGACTGTAGCTAGCTTTATTGTTTTAATCAACGTTATAACATCATCATGCCCTGGACTAACGAAGGTAGCGTTAAGTCAGGTGAAAAGGACATAGTCATGGCTAACATTAATTGTGTTTAGTTGTTGTGTGTTGCTGACTTTCAGCTCTCTCTACTGACTTCCTCGGTCTGATAACAGCCCCTCTCCTCTTTGTTTGCAGCTCATTTTCGGACCGATGTTTTCAGGCAAAAGGTGAGTTATCCATTTGCAAACGTAAACGCAACACGTCTTTTGCAGATCTGAGTTGCTAGTGTTACTCATTTTCAGTGACAACACAGTTGTCCCAAATTCCGCCCAGACTTGAACATCCCGCCAAATTCGCTGCATTGTTTACCCAGCTCATCTATATGAATCACATATTGTACAGTAAAGCGTGCCGTAGCTCTTCAGTATGCTTCTTGTATTCGCACATCCTTGGACCATTTGACACTGGTGTTGCACATTATTATAAACATTGCACAGCATTCATTCCCTCTATTGTGCTTATGGTGTAGCCTGCTGTATTGATTGAGAATGGGAGAGGCTGTCATGTCAGTGAAAACATACACTTTCATTTACAAAGTTCACAGATAGGTTTCACAGATTTTAGTTACATTGTCATCTACTTTGCAGCACTGAACTGATGCGAAGAGTGCGCCGTTTCCAAATAGCCCAGTACAACTGCTTGGTGGTCAAATATGCCAAGGACACACGTTATTCTGACTCGGGCATGGCCACACACGACAAGTAAGTCACCGGATTTAATTTGCTTTTATAGATTGATAAGTTACTTACATGTACAGAAATGAGTCTGTGTCTAGGGGTTTTATTGAGTAAGTAGAAAAGACAGACCTTTGTAACTTTGTGCATTAGTTTTAATTTATGCACTACTATGAAGAGATTTTCCGACAATGACAAATGCAACAAAGGGTAGAAAATGAACTGTCTAATTTGGCTGCTCATGCTAATTATTATAAAGAGTACAATAGAGATGACAAGAGAATATTGTGAAGCTGAGTCGGACAGCTGAAACAATAGTTCGAGTAAAGTTTGAACTGAATGAAGCATTAGAAGCACACTTAAGTCATCATACCTGCAGGAAAGACGACCTCTAGTGGCGAGATTTCTTTGTACATGTTGTGTTTCCTGTTGGGTATTTTTGTTTTCTGAATAAAGCCGGAAGTCATTTGCAAATTATTTTTGAACATCAAAGGGCAGATCAAGCGAGGCAACAGCACAATACACACTTCCTCTGTGAAAGTTAAGTTTTTGCTCCCCGTCCTGTCCATTCTTTAGAAACACAATGGCAGCTGTTCCAGCCAATCGTCTGGGAGATGTGCACTCACTGGCATTGCAAGCCTGTGTCATTGGAATTGATGAAGGACAGTTTGTAAGTATATACAGTTTCCTCTTTTTATGCCGTAAACTAAACACTACATATATTGATAGATTGATACTGATAATTAGGTGTGAGCCATGTTTTAAGGGAGGAAAATGGTACAATAAATCCTATTTTCTGGTTTCTTCCCTTCTATGACAGTAAACTAAAAATCGTTGGGTTGTTGACAAAACAGGGCATTTTAAAGTGTTATCTTTGGGCTTTTGGAAACCTAACAGATTCCTCTGAAAAACCAATCTGCTGTTCACCTCCGTGGAGACCAGAATGTCTCTGCTCTACTTGGGGAATTCAGCAGGATGAATTCCTCTCGAACTAAACTGTGCCTCTTTTGTGTTGTAGTTTCCAGACACAGTGGAGTTTTGTGAGGAGATGGCCAATTTAGGGAAGACAGTCATTGTAGCTGCTTTGGATGGAACCTTCCAGCGAAAGGTGAGTATCCGTGTTTGTCTCGTCATGTCGGTGTGATGCTGGCAGACGCTCACAGCTCCTGTTGACAGACGCACATTGTGTGCATGCTGCAGGGGCAGATAGGGCACCACTGTGTGTAGACGCAACAACATGTGCAAGACGAGAAATGCAATCTGCATGAGCAGCACGAGAACAGACGGTGCAGTGTGTCCTATCCCACCCTACAATGTGGCTGTTCTGTCCTTGTAATGTCATTATACCTCCGTCCATTCAGTGATCCTGACTACTTTTCTGCTGACTTTCTGCATTCCTGTAGCCTTTCGGAAACATCCTGAACCTCGTCCCTCTAGCGGAGAGTGTGGTGAAGCTCAACGCTGTCTGCATGCAGTGTTACAAAGAAGCTGCCTACACCAAGAGGATAGGAGCAGAGAAGGAGGTGATGACTAATAACATTTTACAGTTTATATTATAACAAGATCATTTTAGTATTTTGTTATAATTGAAAAACATATTGGGACTGTGGCCATATCACCCACTCCGTAGTGAACACATTCCCCTCTTCCTGTGTAGTATTGTAGCAAGTATTGTTTGTCTGTGCCACAGGTGGAAGTGATCGGTGGAGCGGACAAGTATCAGGCGGTGTGTAGAAAGTGTTACGGAGGTCTGGTGCAGGACAAAGAGAACAGCGCTCCTCTCAGGAATGAAACTCCACAACAATGTCTCACAGGAAAAGTTGCAGACCCCAGAGTTCCCAGGAAGCTTTTCTCCGCTCTCCACCTCTGAATACACAAATAAGACTTGTTGCAGACGTTGGGTGGAGAGTAGAGATCCAGGCATCGAATTATTTTCATGTGTGTGGGTCCTTTTTTTTAAGCCTTCGTGCTTGCAATGTACTTGGTATGATGTTTTATTCTTAAGGCTTAACTTGAATAGGTCTGGCAGTGTCACATAACTGTAAAAATGAAAACCAATGAATAATGTGGCAAGGCTTCAGTGCATTATAAATCTGTGTATAACCATTTCCAATGTAAGATTTTAATTTATTATTTTGATTAATGATGTAATGTCAGCCAGCTATCATTATGGGAAGTTTGGCTTGTATTTTTTACTATGTACAGCAGGTCAGTGGTGCTAAGATAAATGTATGGTTTACAAACACAGGGCATGATTTTGGTTATTTCTCAAAGACTTTCATAGAAACATTTGGGAATTCTCCTTTCCTCACACTTTTAAAATTAAAAGGATTTTACCTCTGTGCACTTACTGTGTGATATGTAACCCAATGCCCTTGCATGCTACAGCAGACCAAAATAACCTGTTTAAATCCTGGCAGGCTCCAAGGCTGTGCGGTGAGGCTGGCAGGCTGGAATGGAAAAGTATATCCTGTGTACTATATAAAACCTGCACTTAGGGCAGACCAATTTATTGAGATATTATCAAAATTGCAACGTGGCTACATTGTAATATTCAAACAGCGTGATAATGAAGCACTGTAGGGCTGCAGAGATGTGCTGAACTAACTACAAATCTTCTCAAGATGTTCAAATGACGACAAATGTCACATTGTGGTTTTCTTTTTTTTTGTGAAATTGAAAATTGTGATGCCAAAATGATCATTCCAACTAATTGTGAATATCGAAGATGTAATGTCCTCCAAAATACTTGCAATAGACTGGCCATATCATGCAGCTCTACTTGTAAAACTGCAGTAAATGAATGCAACAATATACTCAAGACGACCAAAAATCCTGTGAATGATTTTATTCCATGAACAAAATGTCTCAAGTAAATTGCTGTTGTGCTTCTGACACCATGACATTAAATTATGGCAAAAGACAAAAGGGCAATGACACAGCTGTCCAATAAAACAACTTAGAAAAACAGATCAAGTCAACCAAAATTGTACCGGTCCTCGTAAAACATTTCTTGGTAAACTCTGAACGCAAATAATTTTAGCCTCCTCTAATCTAATACATGGAGTTTGATGAAATACAAATTAATCTAACAAAACACTGAATCAACTACGATTTCAAAGTGTGCTTCTGAATTCACATTCAGTCAACATAACATGTCAAAATGTAGGCTCATGCTCCCATTAAAACACTAAACTGGGACAGAGTAGGTGGAAAGGCACAATTTACTGACCAGTTGAGTCGTTCCAAGTTGGGTAATTACAGGCTGCAGTTTTTACCATCAAAGACGAGCACTGATTTTAAATGTTTACTGAGGAGAAGATTTAACTGATTTTGTAGAGCATGAAAACAACTCTTGCACATAAACAAAAAAAAAAAAAAAAATCACTCAGGCACAGCAGCGAGGGATACTGTGATACACAGCTAGTCAGTGTAAATATAACTCCAGTGTTTAGTGGTGGCACATTTTATTTACTTTGTAGCTCCCAGGACACTTTAATTTATCTCCTTAAGGCACAAATGACAAATCACCAGTGGTATACTTTCATATATTTGGCGTCAGTATGTTACTCGTGTGTTTTCCTCTAAAGGACAAGCATAATCTTGAATATGGCACCAGTAACATGTTTAATAAATATAACCCTGTTCAGTTTCTGGTGTGTCATTAAATCATCTAAAGTTTGCTCACAACCCAGGAACAATCGTCTTTATCTGACCCTCCGACAATTTTTGAGTGCGTTTTTAACAGCTAAAGACGGATCAGGAGGCAGTCGAGGTGTTACACTGACAAATGTATTATGGTGCCAGTGCAGCAGCGTTAACCAGTAGTCCTCTGAGGACAGGTGTTTGATTCTCACCATGGCAGACTGAGGTGATAATCTGTCGACCCACTGCAGCCTGCCTTCAGCAGTTTAGATAAAGGAACATGTAAACAGGAGATACACATTAGGGTTTAGAAAACCTTGGAAGAAGTGTGCAGCCAAACTCTTCGCAGGCTGAGGAGGCAGCACGGCTGCTGGTGGTTAATAAGTTACACTTCAGTATGACGACATGCTCGGTGGATAAACCTGCTCAGCAAGTGCATAGTTATCTACATGCTCCTCCCTCCTGTCGATCTGCACATTAACAGGTTTAAAGATCAACACACCTCAAAAGATTAGCATAAATTACCCAGGTTTAAATTTGTTATATGGTCAGATCAAGAAATTGAGGGTGTTTACGTTTTTTCTGACCAAGACATTTTGATTAGAGTGCTCCTTAAACAGCTATTTGGCATGGGGGGCGTGGGGCACAAGAGCTATTTTACTGTAGCACAAAACTTGCTAAATGTTCTTTCAAGGGTGATTTTATGGTTATATTGCTACCAAACTTAACTGCATACAGAGCCCACATTTTACAAACAACAATTTGGCTTTATAGTGGTCTTCTCAGACATTACTCCCAGAAAATGATTTGTTAGTATCAAACTAAACTGTTTATAGGTCCTCAAGATAATGCAGAAATCAGGGGGGAAATCCACAAAACCAAATAAGAAAAGAAAATCAGGCACATACGACCATTAAAATGGCAGCTCCGCTAATTGAAATCTATGTA
Source organism: Diplodus sargus (assembly GCA_903131615.1). Taxonomy (NCBI): domain Eukaryota; kingdom Metazoa; phylum Chordata; class Actinopteri; order Spariformes; family Sparidae; genus Diplodus; species Diplodus sargus. The sequence continues at coordinate 3,626,568 of CAEMYA010000115.1, forward strand.
CAAATGCACATTCTCAGGCTCCACCAGAGAGAGAGAAAAAAAGGAACACAAGAAGTGTCGGCTTCTTCCTCTCTGGTTGGAGCTTTCTTCATAATGTCACATAATGTGACCTTTGACCTCCTGGGTACATTCCAATTACCTCCCCCCTTTAAGATGAGCCCACTTGAGGTAAAAGTTGAGTCTTTACACACAGGTCTATGGTCAGATTACCCAATACTCAGCGCTGATCTCAGCCTGATGTTTTAATATCTGACCACAGACCGTCTGACGTAAACCGGAGTGTCCCTCATGTCTAACTTTGCCGCTGCACTGCTCAGGTTCACAAATGCAACAACACCTGCAAAATCAAAAGTAATACCACATCAATATGATATAGCTCTGGGTCTGTGCAGTGCAACTATAATCAGTTAACCAACAAATGACCTGGAGCACCACCACCCTCCCTCTGTCTGTGTCCTCCCCTTGTCTCAGTAGTTTGGTGGCTGGTATTCTCCTTGCGGCTGGAGGTTTGAGGAGAATGGAGGCTGCTGTATGTCGGGCACATTGCTGGGGTAGGATGTGTAAGTGGTAGGGGTGTAGGTAGTGGGGTTGTAGGAGGTGGGGGCATAGGTTGGAGGGTAGGGGGTGTGGTGATCTGGCGGCGGCTCTGTGTAGGTTGGGATGGTGACCTCATTTACACCACGGCGGAAACGAACCAAGGCAAAATAGGTCAGGATCCCCTGCACAGTGAAATAAACATGTCAAGGTTATTACAGTTTCAGTGAATCACTTTGACACTTGATGCTACTGAGACTTGCAGAGACTTGAAGCTTGCTTAGAGGAGGTAATCCATCACAGCGACATTTCTTCTCTCAATGCATTACATCATCACTACTTTATTCATGCGTAGTAAGGTAGTTAAATGCCAGTTTGTCTTGACAAGTCTTCCGAAAGGTGCATTCAAGTGTTGGTGGGGAGCTCCAACACATACAATTTAAAAGTCAGCTAAAATATACCATCATGCAAATCTGCCGTCAGAAAAATCCAGGTTAGAGGACAAGCAATATGCAAGTGTTTGGTGTAATGGCGGTGGTCTGACTCTCAAATGTCTGAGGTATCTACCAATACTTGAACGCACCAACTTGGAGGACTTAAACAAATGTTAAAGGTGCAATATGTAAGAATTTTGGTTTAAATATTAACAAATTAACTAAAATTATCAACAGTTAGCAGTTACTCTTATGCTGTCCTCTATTTGTTTTAGTATGAATTTGACAGATGTCCAATTCTTACATATCACACCTTCAAGGTAAGAAAATCTACCGCGCAACACCTCAGAGGCTCACTAGTTCATGCTAATTTGCTCTTTTAAATGTGTATAAAAACAGCCTGTTTTAGAATACAGGAAGTCCCTGTGACCAGCCTAAAAATAGTGTCAGACATAACCCAGAATATGGTCGTTATGCAAAGCTGATCAAATGATCACCTGGCATTACATTCATATTCAGCAGACTCAGAAGAAGTGATTGATCTTCTCATCTTTCTCTTGGCAAGAAAGTACATTTAACTTTTACAAAAGGTACAATACATAAGAATTGGCAACCTTGCATTTATATTCCAACACAAATAGGGGCCGCATATGACTGCTGACTGTGTTCTGTTTACAGTCTGTAGCTAAGGTTAGCACAGCTAGCCGTACAGCTAGCTGGATTACCAGGGGAGCGTTGGCGTTAACACCACTAGCACAGGAGCTTTGGACCACAGTGAGAAAGCAAGGTTTTTTCAGGCCCAGCTAGCTGGTTAGCATGCTAGCTTCAGTTTTTTTTGTTTTGGTTATTTTTTTTATGTTTTGAACTCAAATTCTTACAAATGGTGTCTTTAATATAGGAAAAATACATTATTCGATAGAAAAAGCGCCGATATTCCTTCAAAAATGTGTATGGTTCTGAAGCTGCCTTGGAAACAATTGGTAACAACATTTAACCAGCTAACAATCATCTTTTTAGCATTCTTACTTTGTACAGCTCCCTGGCAAAGAAATAGGCTAAAATCTTAAATGAAAAGAAAGACAACAGCAGTCTTGCTCACCCAGGTGGCGATAGAGAAGAACGAGAAGGCCACGGTGGCGCGTGCAGCGTCCATGGGGACCCCTCTGGTGTCATGAGTGCGACCCCACTGACTGGCCAACAGGCAAAAACACACAAACCACAGGAAGGACCACGCCCCTGGAAAACATACAGAGGCAGGTGCACAAACACATCACACAGATATAAATGATTGTTCTCACTCTACGAAAACATATCAAAGGTGCCCAGCTGTAGCGCCTGATATGAGAAGTGAGTTCCTGTGAAAAACACGCATCAACAGAAGATAGAGGGGTCTCCTGCTGCTATCTGCTCAAATGACCACAAGCTGTTTTCCCAACCACCACTGCTTTGTTTCCTTGAAGAATGGCCGACTGTGAACCGTGCCATGTTCAGCTGATGAGGGTTTAATTTCATTTAAATGTGTGACGTCGTCCTCCCCTCCTCCACCCATCATCTACTGTGTGCAACGATGAATAATAGATGTAATGTTATGGTAAACAGGCAGTGGTCTGTCCCACATTCTGTTAATACTCAGAGGCTTTGTGTATGAAGGGCTTCACATTCAAATGGAGGAATCTGAAAGGGAGGGAGTCAGAGGGAGCGAGAACCACTCAGGGTACAATTACTGCCATAGCACAATTGAAAAAAAGTCACTGCAATACTGCTAATTATCATCTGGCCTTATTCACCAGTTAATCGCTGGACACAAAGTCATTTGATCCAGTGTTAATTGAGCCAAAGGAATATTGATTAGTGCCACTTTAAAGCCCTTACAACACAAACAAAGAGTGCTCTTGCTCACCTGAGAATCCCAGGTCTGCCATGACAGCATACTTCCTTTCCTGCGCATTGCTCATGAAAGGCACGTAGACATCCAACACCAGGAAGCCCACACATGCCAGGAAGGCGATCACCCCGATTCCCACAGCATAATGGCATGCCGAGTCATTCTGGTTGAAGATGCACTTTGCTTCAGAGCTGTGGGGAGGGTTGATGTATCCCTCTGTTGTGATGGAGGCGAACACCACCAAGGCAAATATCTACATTTGAAACAGGAGAGAAGAAGGTGGCCTTCAGTGGTTTGCAAAGAAACGAGAGGAGACTGTCAGGCTAAAGGAACAAGCCGCCGGCTTTTTAGGTTTACCCATTAACTTGACATTGCATACTTCACATGAACTGCTAAAGGTTTGCGACACATTTCCGACCTCATGAAGGTGCAGTGTGAACATCTACTAGCAGAGACTTTGAAACATGTGAGCAACCTTATAATGTCTTATGAAAATGAACAAAAGGAGATTTATAGGTAGCCATCAGTAATTCTGGATATAATGACTGAGTTGGTAAAGGCAAGTATGAGAACAGAAGAATCAGTCTGGTAAATCCAAAAAAAGAACATAATTTTACTGTAATACAGACTTTAAAACAAGGAAAAGACAACACTTATGCCATATCAGGATACAACAATATCTCAAATATAATCTATGCAGTCTCATATCCAGTAAACAATATAATATCAATATATTGCAAAGCCATACTGACAACTTTCAACCATCCAGTCTTTGCTAAATACCCTCAGGATTAGCTTGTGTCTTCTAAAAAGCAACCAGAGAAAAATTAAATCATCAAAATAAAATGATGTGACATAACACATTTCACAAGCACCTGTATCCATTTCACACGACTCGGCTGAAACATGTGATCATGACATCATGCTGTGTCATCACAAACTGTTTCTTTTCCCATTGCTGGCTCTTGCAACACCCCCGAGCTCTCCTGCTCACGTTGTGTTTACAAAGTGAAGAGCACTAACGCCTGCCTGGTCCCTCTGACCGTCCCGTGGTCTGTTGCTGTCTGCTCTGGTTACCCACCTAACCATGTGACCTACTTCTGAGTGCAGCTGCCTGCCATGTGACCCCAGAGATGCCACCGACTCCCTAACAACGCTCATAATGAGATCTGGGCGGAGGATAGAGAGGGACTGTTTGACGGGTAGGGAAGTGGGATGAGGTGAGAGGGCACAGAGGGAAATAGGCCACGATCCTGCTGACCGGCTGAGACAGAAAAGTACCGAAAATTACAGAGGACAGAAACATAAGGAAGTGAATATGAGGAATAATGAAACACAAGACAAAAGTGGGACAGAGGGACAGTTTATGGAGCAGATGGAAGTTTCTGAAGTGTTTGTGTGCTGACTGACAGATGTCAAAATCATACCCACATGTCCCATATGTACAAACAGTACGTTTTTCATACTGTATGTAAATATCTTGAGCTTACGGCTGATTATGTCGCATGGATTTACTGGAAATATGATGTTTCAGTCCAGTATTCAGTCAGGACCGCAAATAATATGAACCGGTTTAAAAAATATATATATTTAGGCATTTCAGAGAAGGTATAGTGATGTGATTCAATACCTTAAATTACCAAGCGCTTTCAGGCTTTACTTGTTGGAGGAGCAGCTGTGGTGCATTGTGGGATTTGCCGGCAGGGTTACAGGGCCAACAATCCTCCCTTGTTCCATAAATGCTGGCTCACTGAAGTGAGATTAAAATCACCAGAGATAGACGGTGATCTGGTCAGTGTGACTATGAGAAGACGTGAACACAGCTGCACTGAGCATATGTGTGTGTGTGTGTGTGTGTGTGAGGGAGATCAGTAGCACACATTCACTAAGAGTAAAAGCGAGAGGTATCACCTTACCTGCCCATCAGTCCCTGTTTACCAGTGACACACACACACACACACACACACATAATCCCTCCTCACTCACAGTTTCCCAAACACATGTACGTAAACACTCCAAGCAGTCGAGGCAACCGAGGGCACACTCTGTCCTAGGAGCTCATCCACTACATCCAGGTAAAGAAGTTGCGTGTTTTCTCATAGAGGCCTCGCAAATAGTTGAAATCAACCACAGTCTCTGTAATCTAAAAAGGGGATCTGTACGGAGAAAACGGCACTCACAGCAATTTAAACTCACTGACAGGTGCCAACCTTATCACCAAGGAGATGTTCGAGGACAACCTTCAGTCTCTGTGCTCA
>CAEMYA010000115.1:3638262-3676408 GCA_903131615.1 Diplodus sargus
ACGGTAAAGCAGACCGTTTGACCGTTATCACTGCATCCACACACACACACACACACACACACACACACACACACACACACGTGCGCCTACACACACACACACACACACACGAAACATGTGCAAATAGCTGATAGTGTTACACTACACTACACCTCCCTGCCGTCACCTCCCTCTCTGGAGCATCACAAGATGAATCCATTCTCTCGTGTCATAAATGTCAAGGTGTTGTGTTATATTTTCAAAAATGTGGATATGAAGGTGTAGTCACGCATTATATTTTCACTGAAAAAACAACTAAACTTGATTTTTGATTACAACTTTTATTTGCAAAAGAAACATGACAGTATACATCAGGTTTTTTTCTTTTTCACCAAATGTTCTACAGTGTCTTTTAGGTAACTTGGCCATTCAGGTTAAGTCAGAATTGCAATACTGACAGAATAACAACAACAACAACAACAACAGAAATAGCTGCAGATTTAAACTGAAATAAAGACAACTGGTTGAGAGGTGAAGGCTCCTTCTGTGTCATACTGTGATCTCTACATTCTAAAACAGAGAGAAAGAACAGTCACGATGTCTTCTTGTTTATACCTGGGTAACATTTGTTTCAGATATTATCAAAGGTGAAATATGTAAGTTTTTAAGTGGAAAACAGTCAGGAATTAAACTAAGTGTCAATAGAATATGAAAAAAATAATGGTTTTGACGTCTATGTATTGCGTTGCAGAGATATATCTACTGAAGTTAGCATGCCAACAGTAGCCCTGCCCGGTCCCGGCCCATAGCTCCTGTGAGGTACACACCAACACTCCCTGGGTGATCCGAGCTTCCAGTACAGACTGCTAGCTGCACAGCTAACTGAGCTAACTACAGTACCACAGCTGCAGTATGTGTCAGTTATGGGTTACTCTGGTGATAGACTGCCCCTGTTTGTTTTGATTGTGAATTCAATAGATCACAAATTCTTACATATTGCACCTTTAGAAACAATACAGACTCTTAATTTTAGCATATAGAGATAGTTTATACATTTGAATTTTATGAATACATTGCTGTCCATTCTTGCAACAAATATTGAAAACAGTGTTTGATTTCATAAAGAATTTCCTTGAAAGAAACGCTCCAATCAAAGCCAAAGACATACTGAGAGTATTTTCATATGTTTTGAGTTGTATGCTTGCCTGTAGACAAATCGTGTGATGTCTGCTGTGCACTGACGCAAAAACTATTTTGGTCATAGTAGAACATTATCAGGTTAGGTTTCATTTGATGGGTTTGTTTTCTCCCAATGATTTCTGAATCATTTCCCCAGTTCTCTGCAGAAAACTGAATTAATAACTAACTTGAAATATTGTTAAAACAGACACCAAGTTAAATTAAACTTTTAATGTGAAAATACAAAAATGTGAAGATATTACATTTGTCTACAGGCAAGAAGACAAATCAGCGGAAATATTTGGTGAATTAATGATTCCCAATGAACAATAAGTGATATTTTGTTTGTTTTAGGAGAAGCATCTCTTTTAAAGAAATCGCTTTTATATTATATTATGTTATATTATATCATATTGTATCTATTATTCTCTCTTCTGTGCAGTGTTGTAACGTGTTTTGCAGGCCTGTATACCTGATTCTGAACACTAGACTCTGTAGAGGAAGTATCAGCCTGTATTCCTTCAGACTGGGACAGGGGTGAGGACAGAGGTAGTGCATCAAGACTGGGACTGGAAGGCACAAACAGTGTTAAACAGGTTAATTTCAGTTAAAGACCAATAAACCTTCTGTACTTTAAAAACCAGAGGCAATCCAGGCGCTCCAGCTGATAGAAAAGTGTCAAAACTTTCTTAGTTCCATAAAAAGAAAGCTTACTTTGTTGTAGCAATGTGGGCGTGAGCTGTGAAACAAGAAAATTAGAGGTGGAGACATGAGAAAACATTCAATATAAATTCAGTTCATATTTTCCTGTCAATTAATTTCTCCCTCAACCATGCATGTACACACACACCTTGCTCATGGTCAAACATGGTGTACACACAGCCCACACACGCTACCAACGTCAGAAGAAGGAAGCAGCAGAACGCTATGGTAATGGTCTCTATGGTGGTCATGGGAGCGTCTGAGGGAGAGAAGGGACAAGGCAAGTGAAGTATTAAGTACTGTAGAGGCGTCCTGTAAGGCATTCAAAGATACGATATGTGCTGTTTACTTTGTGGTGTTTCAGTGGAAGGTGTTGCTGGAGGCATGGAGTTATGGTACCTGTCTGATCAAGAGTAAAAAGTGCGATGTGGTAAAGAGCACAGAGACCCCACACAAAGAGGACATTTATGAAAAGGCACATGTGAAATGTGAAGATGAGGGTGGATTAAAAAACAAGTCTGGGAAAGGAACAATAAACATTCTGTAAGATATGCTTAATTGCATTTTAACTGAAATTTACTCAAGAAGATTATTATCACTACCATGTCTGTGCAGTAGACATGTAGCTGGAGCCAGGAGCTTGTTAGCTTAGCTTGACATAAGGACAGAAGTCACACACACTGTGGCTCCATACATATTTCTCTTTTATTCAGCCCCTCAAACCTTCTTCAAGACCAACAATCATAATAAGATAATACCATTCTAACTGCTATATGGTCAATCAATGAAGCTATCACCAGCAGCTGGTTAGCTTAGTTTAGCATAAAGCCTGGGAGCACCTCTAAAGCTTACTTCAAAATATGCTATTTATTATTTTTTTAACCCTGCAGAAGTTTAAGAATGACTTTGGCCAGTTTTGGTTTATACGGTTCTCTCTAGGCTGACATCTGGTCATGCTATGGACTGCTAGTAGCTCAGATCTGGCCAACAGGAGTGGACCCAAGTGCCATCAGTATATGGGCCAGATGGCGTCTGGTACAATTTTTCTATCTGGGTTGCTCCAAGGGTACTCAGTTCCCAAGGTCCAATGCTCCCGGAATTCTTGGTTCCAAGGGTTCAGGGTTTCCAAGGTCCTATGTTCCCAGGATCCTATGTTCCCCAGGTCCAATATTCCCACAGCCCCATGTTCTCAGGGTTTTATGTTATGTTCCCAAGTCTTTCATTACCATGGCACTACTATTCATATGGACCTACATTCCCTGGGTTCTGTGCTCCCACGGTCATAATTAATATTTTTTATATTATTAATTAAATAATAAGTGCTATGTTCCCTTCTTCGATATTCTGTCGACACCAATGAAATGTATTCTTGGGTCAGACACCCTATCCCGGGGAACACTGTACCCTTTGCATTGTTTTTGTTCCTAGGGTCCCATGTTCCCTAGAACCTATATCAAAGGGTCTAACATTTCCATGATCCAAAGTTCACAGGGTTCTATGTTCTCAAGATCCATGGTTCTAAGGTCCTTTGTTGCAATGATCCCAAGTTACCATGTTCCCATCATGACCCTTGGAACATAGGACGACTTTGACAGTTTCCTGCTGGCCAGCAGTGTACAGGTTGTCTGGCAACCTCACAATTGCAACACATTTCCAGTACGTTTCACTTTCACACTGATTAATAATGAGTTAATCGGCTAGCTTTAGAGGTGCTGGTAGGAATATTTTGTTACCTTTAGACAAAGCCAGGCTAACTGTTTCCCCCTTATTTTCTTTTATATGCTAAGCTAAACTAATCAGCTGATGACATTAGCTTCATGTTTACCCTACCGAGATGAGAACGGTATCAATCCAACCATCAGACTCTTGGTAAACAGGAGAATCAGCATATTCCCCAAAATGTCAAACTTTTATTCACCATCTAGTCTTCATCTTTTCACCTGTGACTCGGACCAGCGTGGCTGGACTCTCCACCCAGGGACCAGAGTCATCGTAGCTGTCCCTGGCCTTGCAGCGGTAATACCCAGACTCCTCTGGGCCGAGCTTTGCCAGAAAGAGGGTTCGTCTATGGTCAGCTACAGCATACTGAGACAGGGCGGGCTGGATATGGGAGTCCACATGTGTCTCAGAAGGAAGGACAGAGTTGTTGAAGAGCCAGGAGACATAAGGGAAAGTGCCTCTGCTGATGTGACAGCTCAGCCTGGCTGCAGCTAGTTCGGAGTCAGCTCTGTAGAGATACTCAACCTCCACTTTCACATTACCTCCGACTGGAACTAGACAGACAGCAGGGAACAGAAGGAGAAACAGATCATCAAAGAGCACAAATAAAGTAGGCAATCATGGGAAGACACATTTGCTTCTAATGTCTGTGCAGCTCATACCCACAACCAGAGTCACAGGCTCACTCGTCAACTCCTGCACCTCAGTAGTCACTCGACATCGAGCCACACCCATGTCCAGCCCCGGGACCATGTCGACGGGGAACCAGGCAGCGAGAGATTCAGTTGCTGTGACAGATCCCACTTCCCTATCATCTAGAGAAAGAGAGAAGTTGACCGGAGGACTCCCCCTAGTTGACCAGCAGGTCACGTTGCCTTGGTAGCTGGCTCCCTCTTTGGAGATGGAGAAAGAGATCCTTGGTTTTGAAACGTTGACTGGAGGAGGAATGAGGAGGGGACAAAGGATGGCATAGTACATGTTAGTCTGCAGAGAAACTTCAGGCAGCTGTGTAAATCTGGAGTATATGGCCAAAATTATGTGGACAATGGCGGTCTGGGGCTGTTTTAGCTTTGTTTTGAGTTAAGCTAATATCTTCCATCAAGTCAACTCTTAACACCTTTTTAGTGTTGATCTCCTTTTTTGTTATTCATTAATTAAATCGTATAAAAGGTAAATAAACGTAAGGAGTAGGATAAAGGAATATCTGCAGCCTGGTTCCAAATTCCCATGGTTTTGAAATGCGATGACCATTTTCTCTGTATCCACATAATTTTAACCATATGCTGTATATTTGAAAGGGATTGATAGAACACCTTGGGATTAAAATATCTAAAGGGCTTCAGCGTTTATTTGTTTGCTGGGTGGCGTCTAATTAATTTTAGTTCAGTGCATTATCATGCTAAGATTTTCATTATTAGCACTGAAAACAGAGTAAAGCTGATGCTGATGATGCGATTTCATGCCAATTCATCAAAGAGTTGTTAAGACATTTCAGTTACTCTCGACCAAAGTAACAACCTTGCGTTGTTCAATAAACCAACTTTCTGTTAAGCCTTTAGTGCTTTGATTTTTTGTTGACACATACCTTTGACCGTCAACTGCACCGGTGCGCTGTTTAAAAACCTCTCAGTGTCCTGCACCCTAGACTTAGCCATGCAGTAATAGGACCCAGCATGCTCGAGAGTCACCTTTCCCATCACTAGCTTGTTGCCAGAGAGTCGGAAGGCTGGAGAGGTGGAAGATGTTACTTCCTTTCTGTTGAAAAACCAGGTGTAGGAGAGGTGGGAGCCCTTTGCGGTGCAGTTCAATACAAAGCGTGACCCCTCATATGCGACCGGGGGGAAGGGTTCAGATGTCACTCTGATGTTCGATGCTGGAGCTAGAAGTTCAGAAATGATGGAAGATTGAAGTCAGGTTCTGGAATGATTGCCTCCAGTGCTGAACAGTTTGAACAACTCAAATGATTTTCTCGTCTATGTCTATGTTTACTCACTGACAACAGTCAGCTTGATGCTGTTGCTGACACCTGTGCTTCCTCCAGCTGCCGCAGTGCAGTGGTATGACCCCTCTGATGTTGCAGTGACCTTTAGAACGAATCTCGCACTCTGGTCCCCCTCCGAATCGATGGCTGTGTCGATCAAGACGCCACCATCTCCTATCAGCTCGAAGGTGACTGGCGGAGAGGAGTCAGTTGCAGTACACCAGAAAGTCACCCTGTAGCCGAGGTAGGCTATGTCAGGACCGGTCAGCAAGGGTCGAAGAGAGGTGGATCCACCTGAAGAAAGAAATGAATCATTTGGAGTTTGTTTGGAGCCTTGAAATCCTGAAAGTTTTAAAGAGAGTATGAGCAGCTACTGATCGCAATTCATTTAGATTTTAAGAGCGTTTCTAAACCAGCGAGGACAAACAAAAGATCTCTCAGCAAACAGAGCTCCAAGTCTCAAGCACCACTTTAACAAACTTACATATACTGACGAACAAACTTGCCAGAGCTGAAAAAAGAACAAACCAACATCACATTTCAGTAACAATATCGGACCATTCACAGATTTGTTTTTGTTGTCATCATGAACAAAATTTAACAAACTCACCCAAAATTGGCAAAACATTCAGAGCCCGTAGATTCTTCATTACAATGCTCTGCATTTATCTCTGACATGGTTTCCTTCGCTCGGTGCAGTGTGTCTCTGTGTGTATGTGCGTAAACACTATGGGTGTCACACATGTGCTGCAGGAAGATAACAGGTCAGGCTTCATGTGTGGTTTCATTTTAGCCATCTGTGTGATGTTGAACACAAATACAGCTTTAAAAAAACACAAAGCACAAATGTTTGATAAGCAAGATATTTTTTAATAAACATTCACAGTTTACTTAGTACAGATAAAGTGACATTTTGAAACGCAACAAAATGTTATGACCATCCCAGAAATGATGAGTTGAAATACATTAAAATGTATAAATTACTCAGTTACTAATAAAACATTTTTTAAAAAATGACTTGAGACACTGGCTGCAAATTAAGCTTAACAAACTCACAAGAAGATCAACATTTATCAAAATCAATCCACTGAAAAACTGCAGAAGTAAGAGAATATATTATATACAGGTTATATTAAAGGTACACTATGTAGTTTTGGGGTTTTAATCAGAAGAGAAAGCTTCTTCACTGACTGACTTTTTTCATGACTGAATAAACAAACTGACCTTAAAGGACATCACAGTTTCATACTCCTAATATTCCTACCAGCACCTCTTTCATATAGTTTTACTTTGTTTATATGTGGCGGTCCCTGCCACCTTTCTAGCTTCAAACTGTGTTCTGGGACCTTATTTTCCTCTGAGAACAGTTTGTTTATTCAGTACAGGAAAAAATAAATAAGTCTGAGTTGTATTATCACCTCATTAATATTGTAAGTATATTATATATTGTCCAAAACAACATAGTGCCCCTTTAGGACCTTCCCAGAAAAGGTCCCAACTGCATTACTTATTACTTCACATTATGTAACCGGAAAAAGTGAAAGTTCATCACTCTTTCATTTCCAGCCACCACCAGGCCTAGAAGTCTGAGTGTGGACAGGCCCGACAGCTCAGGGACTTTAATCAGTTTTCCTGCATGGAGGGGGGGGGGGACCATCAAGTGGTTGTGGCAGCTGCAGCACGGACCCTGCCGGTGTTTTTCTGACGTCTGAGCATGGTGGCATGCTGTTTCACCAGAAATCGCTTATCTGAGCTGCTCTGTGAGGATAGAAGAAATACAAATGTATAGACAAAACCTGCGCACAGATAAAGCATATCACACTAATGGACCCCAGTAGGAATGATTCACTTGCATTAGCCAAATCAAATGGGTGTGACTCAAATATTTCCTTATCGTCTGTCTATGACTAATAAGTTGTCTGATGGCATGTGACTTACCAGAACCAGCATGTCTTTCAGTCTCTCAATGGCCTTCTGATTGGCTCGTCCACGTGACACATATGAGGTTAAGATTATACTGAGGAGACAGAATGTGTTTCATGGTGCGTTCAAAGACCAGCAGATCAGATAAAAGTACTGCGCAACAGCTTGTATGGCGCTCGCCCTGAGGTTAAAACAGGCCGAAACTAGATTCTACTTGTTGTTATTCAAACTGGAAAAACCCGTCACACCATAAATACGGAGCCAACATCTGCATAAACACGTCGTCTCTTGGCATACTTACACCTCAGTTAGAATGAGTGGCAGGGCAAAGGCCTCGGAGGACAGGTAGCGGAGAGCGGTCTGTGCTGAGCCTGGGAGCCTGGCCACACACTCTGCTGTCACGTTAAACAAACTTCCTCCATTTCCAAATGGACCACAGGAGGATGGATCACAAGATAAGCTGCAGAAGAAAGTAAAGAAGACAAAAAAGGGGGATCTTTCTTTCTATTGCTAACGGGGCAAATATGCATTTATATTAACATCTGAAGAGAGACATAGAAAATAAACAATGTTACATGTGGACATTACATTCTCTGGTTAAAGTAAAATGGTAAATGATACAGGAAAAAGTACATATTCATGTTCGGTATCCAGAAATTGAGGCTCAGTGTGACTGCTGCCATGAGGAGACCGAGCAGCAACATGAAGTGGAATAAAACGGAGGAGCTGGAGCCTCGAAACATCCTCTGCTCTGCCACACAGCACTGCAGGACCGTGAACTGAAGAAGGTGTAAGAGAGAGACATGGACACTGTTGGAAAACATTAAAATACACTTGATTGTAACTGAGCTTTTTGGCGATCTGTCACTGCAGAATCAGAGACTGAGTCAAAGTGGGGGAAAAGGAGATAATGAAAACAGATAATATGCAGTTATCTAACTGAGTAACCTTTGCAGGACAGACACAAAACATCAGCAATGTTACAAATATATCAGTGTTCATTACATAAAGAAGTATTTTGACATTTTGGGATCATTGCTTTTTTGCTACACGCTTGCACCACTCTGATGTTTGTAGGCTAAATATGAAGCTCCAGCCTGAAGACAGTTAGCTTAGCTTAAGAAAAAGCTAGCCTGGATCTGTCCAAAGATAAAAGAGGTGCACTTGAGCTCAGTTGGTAGAGCAGGTGTCCCATGTACCCTTTGTCCTCGCTGCAGCGGACTTGGGTTTGACTCCCCCACTCTCTCTCATCCTGTTTCCTGTCACCTCTTCAGCTAATCTATCAATAAGACCAAAAAAATGCGCCGACACCTCTAACATTCACTTATTAACACTTAATTTCCTTTTTGTATGATCTGTACAAAGCCAAAGTGTAGGGACAGCCCGATGTGCCACACTGTTTGTTGTCTGTGTGCAGTGACTTAATGGAGTCTCCACTTGTTGCATTGCAACGTCACAGTGACGAAAAGACTCCAGGAAGTCACTGCAGCTACCCTGTCGATCGTCCTGCATACAAAAAAGTTGATTTGTCAATATCATTTTTTAACTTTACACATAAAAACATCCAGCTGATTGTCAGAGTCTTGATTTATGAATGTCTCTATTTTCCTAATTGTAACCGTTGTGAACTGTACTAGGTTTTAATATTTGAATATTGTTGTTCTGTTACTTCTACATTCTTCCTATTGTGTCATTTATTGTATTATGATATTTGAATGATATCTGAATGCCTTTTTGTTAGTTGATGTAGTTTTATCTTTTTTTTAAAATATAGCAATTTCTTATTCCTTTAAGGTACTTTTTTTCTTAGATATTTTGTGACATTCGTGCAAGTACAGGCTGTTGAACTGGACTTAAGCGTTAAGAGAGAGGAACATTCTTATAACTCAGGCAACCTTTTTGATGTAGAACGTGGCCATGAGCGTGACAGTTCCTATCAGCGGGAGCAGAGGGCAGTAGTAGACGCCCACCCAGGACACAGTCTGACTATACACCAGATCCAAGACGTTGAACGGGATCAGGAAATGCTGTTTCCCCGACAGCCGGGCCAGCAAGGACGAGGGGTACTTGTCCTGCAGTAACCTGTCAGACAGTTGGCACAGAGAGTTCATAGATCAGGAGGACAGGGTTTAACTGAGCTTCAACATTTCTCTAGATTAACTGTTGTCGAATTTGCTCAAGAAACTCATTAATTTTTCCATTCAAACCACAAGAGAAAGCCACTGTTGATTTCAAGTAAACCCACTTCCTGGGATAGCTCCAGAGAAAGGCATTGCAGAGAGTGGCCAGGAAGTTGAAGTTACACAGCTTGTACATCTCTCTGCCAAACTTGTTCTCCCGGCACTGGAAAAGAAGCACACAAATGAAAAAAAACTAAAGATTTCCAAGCTAGACTTTGCACTAGACGTCTCATTAAAGTCTGTAGGATGTTGAAACATAAATCTCTCTCAACTCACTGTCTGACATAGTGTTTCTTTGAAGACAAAAAATAAGTAGATCCCCAGTGACGCAAGCTTCAAGAAGATGCTCCTGAAGAGAAGCCAGAGTGAGTCCATACAGGTGTGTGTTTTGTGTGTGTACAATTGGGTTAAACCTGGGTTCATCTCCCCTCACCTCACAAGGGTAGCATTGACCTGTGTGGTGAAAGAGTAGTCTTCAAAAGATGAGATCTTGCGGAACATGTGGGGGAGGAACAGGTTGACAAAGGTGATGGTGATGGGAGGAAGGTACTGGAGGACCAGACTGACCATCCAGTGGTGCTCTGAGGCATTCTAGGAAACACAGTCAAGGGTGTCAGATATGAAAAGCTCTTCACTAAATCCAGGACACACTGGAAGAAAACCAGATGTTCAGCATCAAAGTCGTACCTCTTTCTGTGATGTTATCGTGGCGAAGTGGATAAGGTAGAAGGCTCCACCCAGCAGGAAGAGAACGAGCAGGTTGAAGATGAACCTGAGAAGGTAGAGACGCACCTTCTGTTGCAGTGTCCTCTGGGCCTTGCGCAGGGAGAAAGTCTGCTCCTCCAGGAACAGCTGAGGACCGACAGAAGAAATACAGGAGAACCTCTCCACCGTGACCATCTACATATCACTGATTTTTACCAAAATAAAACATAAGCACACACGGAAACAAGATTCATACAATATTCCTTAGTCAGGCATTTTCATAGAAACATACATCGCAAATTAGAAAGGAGGACATGCGTTTGTGTTTTTTTCCCCAAAAAATGCTTCGACAGAAGAACAGTATATCAAAGCAACATTATGTGGAAGTTGGCATTTGTGTGATTTGGGGCCCACCCCAGTTTTTGAGTGCAACAACACTGTGGAATTTACAAATCCCAGGTCTGTAACAGTCAGCACACTTACATGATGTTAGAACAAGTCGGACAACTATGTTAGTCTGACTGAAACCAGACTTTAAAAGTCCATGTAAACATGCTAGTCCGACTTAAATCGTACTAGATAAAATTTCTCAAAGTCGGACTAATACACCCAGATGATGCAGTTGGAAGTCTATTTACCCTTTCATGTATACACCCGAGTCGGACCTGAACTGGCCTTGGCGATCTGCTCATGCACCACAGTCCCCACATTGGGCATTGACCCAGAAGTCTGTGGCAGAAACTGTTGAAAACTTGTATGTTGAAGTAAAAATGTATGTAACACTGTGATCCTGCCCTCTCACTGAAGTTACATAGTGCAGAAACAAGTGATAGAGACACCATTTATCCTGTTACAAGACACTGTGACAAATGATTCTGAAGTTGTTATTTTAATGTTAAAAAGTCACTTAATATTGCTTTAATAATTTTAAGGTAAAGAATGGTATGAAAATGAATGTTTACTGTACTGTGTACATTTGTAGTAATTCTATTCTACTCTACTCTATTCTATTCTATTCTATTTACTTATCCAAGTATTGAATATATGTTATTACATAATGTTAGTGTTATTACTAAATCGAATGTTTCAAGTTAATATTAAGTTGAGGCCATATTTTGTAAAATAATAAGAATAAATAATTGTGTAGTACCATATACTATGAGAAGGTGATATTTTTCCAGATAGTTACCATATGTGAAAATGTCATAACGCTTCAACCCCAACCATTTATTGTGCACAAAGATTAGAAACACAAGGACAATGCTGCTTATTGATGCCTTCAATCATTATGGAGGTAAACACAACTTTTTTACTGACATTTGCCACCAGGTGTCTGTATTGGCAGGCATAGAGTACATGTACTGTATGTGCGAGTGTATGTGTGTGTGCATACATGTTTTGGATGCAGGGCAGTAAAACTGTTGTTATTGGTTATGACATTGATTCAATGTCACATTGATTTTGCCTGCTCTGCATGGTTTTCTGGGTTGACTGCGAAACTTAAAAACAAATTCAAAGTGCTACAAAACAATGTTATTAGGTACCTGTTAAATGCACCCCCTCATACACATATTGGTAGGGAGGAGTTTAATAAAGCTGGCCTTCTACCTGTTCATCTATTCATTCATAGAGTTGAGCAACTTAAGTTGAACCATATGTTTACCATTGTTAATGGTAAGGCCCACAAATACTTAAATGCCAACATAAACATGGTCCACTCACAGCATAGGCATAACACCAGGGCTAGCATTCGTTCCTGCGTAGGACCTAAAGTGAATAATGCAGGTAAACATTCTTTCTTTTACACTGGTATCATGGCATGGAATGGCTTACCTACTGCTACTCAACTCGTATCATCTAGGAGAATTTTTAAAAGACAGGTTAAGCAGATTTTATGGAACAAGGGATAGTAACTGATATTTTAGATTTTTTAACTCTGTTTTGCTTTTCTTATTTCTTTGTGTTCTGTGTTGTGTCTGCCTCTTGTTTAGTTGTTTTATGTGTAACACCGAGGACCATGCTGGAAATAAGTGTTTTACTTTTGCATGTCATCCTTTTGGATTACTGTTTTATGTGTTTTTGATCTAGAAATCAAACAATCAATCAAAAAAAAACAAACTGTTAGGTCAACCATCCGCACTTATTTTGTTATGGTGATTTCTTGGAAGAAACTGAATACAGTATTCAGAAGGATGTTTGCATTAGTGCATGCTCTCAGGAAACGCCCACGCTCTGCGCTTCCTCAGAATGAACCTTTTATATCTACAGACAGAAAAGGTCCTCCTCCACAATGTCTGCCATGTTTCTACGGAAGCCCAGAGTGGACAATATAAACACTGGCTCTTACAAAGGGCTTTTGCATTTTTCATGTTTCAAGCGGCCGCGACGGGGGAGCGTGAGACATGGGCTGTTCAGTCGGTTGCAATTTGCAATCTCACCAATAGAAACACACTAAATCCTGGACACTTGACTTAATAATTAATGCAAATAACCGAGAGAGAACTCCATAAAAAGGTACTTTGTTAATGAAAGAGCATGAGAAATTAAAGGAAAAACTTAAATTTAGCTGATTGATGAAACATATGTTTCCTAACAGGGCATTAGGGTGTGACCTGATTCTTTGCAATTTACCAGCATTTGACCACGGTAAATTACCAAAGTGCTATCATGAATCCATTGTGACTACATGTGCAGCCGTTCACCTTGAGATCGTTTCTGATGAAGCTGCGTTTGAGAGTAGCAGAAGCACGGTCCTGGATGGAGAAGTCCCAACCACAAAAGATCTTATAGCTGACATTCACGCTGTATCGCTTCCCGAGGATCCAGGTGTGCTTGTAGCCAACCACTGTCCTGTCAGAGATGTTTGCAGATAAACAGATTTAATATGAGAAAAACGGCTGATGAAACGTGCTGCAGTTGAATCCTCACTGACCTGCGGACCACCATGATGAGACTGAGGAAGAGGATGGAGAGGATTCCAGCCAGGTACAGCAGAGGCGTATTCAAGCATGGCAGGTTCAGAGAACCACGAGTATAGTAACCGATGAAGACTGGAGAACGATCCAGGTAGCCCTGCAGAGAGGAGGGGGGAAGGCACATTGCAGTAAGGGCACATAGAAAACACACACACACACACACACACACACATACAAGCATACAAACCCCTTACCGATCCCAGGAAGAAATCCAAAACAGAGTCATTGCCTCCAAACTTCAAATGTGCTGTGAAATCACAGAGAACAACACAAAACAGTTGCGGGAATCTACTTTGACTTGTGGTTAATTTACAGTAATCTCTCATTACAGCTAACTCACCACTGCTGCCGTAAAATCCTGTCGGCCCCAGAATGAAGCCCGCGATAAGAGCACAGTGGAGCAGGTTCAAGAAGAAGAGATATCTGAGGAAAACAAAGTAAGCCTTCACGCCAACTCCAAACCTGCCTGGAACAGATCAGTGACGGTCAGGATTTCATTGCAATAAAATACAGTGGAAATCAATGAAAGATAAGCCCTTATAATGTACTACAGGCCTTTCTTACCATTGATGGTGCGCAGAGTCTGCTGCCATGGCAAAAGGCTTTTTAGAGCTCCACCCATCTGTGCCATAATCCTCTTCATGTTGATGCTCTGGCTCCGCCTCCACGAATCCCAAAATCCAATGTTGCTGATTTGCATCTTCCTCCTGTCCCTAATCAGCAGCATTAATATGATATTTAATGAATGCATGAAAACACCATTAACTTAATATTTGATCATAGTATGATAGTGTTGTTGTGATGTAATCAGGGTTTTCTCAGATTGACTTTGGGACTGATTTTGGCAGAAAAAGACTGAGAGTTATAGATGGAGGTGGGGGTGTGTAAAAGGCATGGGTAATTTAAAAAAGCACCAGCTGTATGTGGAGCTGCATCAGCGTGCAGAAAATTGTGATATGAGGTCCTTTTCTCCACTTTGTCATGTTTCACGTAACACAGTGGCATCCAAGAGGGCACTTTAGCTTCGCTTATTCAAACGTGGCGGCTCCAGGGGGGCCGAACCTGGAAGTGGGAATACTACACTAAACAGAATTACAAGATACATCTGAGAGGTCATGATACTTTTTCCACCTATTTACTAATCTTTCCTTTTTTCAATCTGAATTTAACATCTTCAGACCCCTAAAAAGTATGACATATGTAAGTTAACATGGTTCAAACAAACAATGCTTCATCTTATGAGTTAGAAACCCCCAAAAAGGTTTGAAATCAAATTGGGATACAGGTAGAAAAATAAATACAGTCGCAGGTCAGTCACTTAAAACGAAGACCAGGTTTATATTACGTTATACATTTTGCTGGACTTGGTGGAAGCATGGACCTCTTCTACCAGAGTATCACAGCAGAATGAGAAGAAGCAGATTTGAGGAGTGTGTGATAGGCTTTCCCACCTGGCGCCTCTCTTTCCCTGAATACACATAACAAGGTTCCTGAGTGGCCGTGTAGACGCCTTGTCTTTAGGGCCTCTGGACAGGTGGCCATGGCTGATGTTCTCCCCCGGCTCTGGGCCACCCTGGTTGGCCTCGCAGGCTTCCAAATGATCCTGCCTGTTCTGCTCGAGCCGGCTGGCCTGGACGCTGGGCAGCTGATCGAATATCTCTGTCTGATAGTACTCACAAGAGTCTGACGACAGGGAGGAATGGATGCTGTCGTCTGTGGTGAGAATGACACGTTAGTAGATTATGATGTTTATATCCAGTGTGTTTCACTTGCAGAAAAAGGTGAATGTGTGAAACCCAAATATATCCAGTTTACAACTCATATGAACGAGAGGAAAACCAGCCAACCTTAACATTTGAAACGTTTATATTGATTTCCACTATATTCATTATGATATCTAGTTACTTGTTTCTTTGTAGATTGTGTGCTACATCAGAGCAAAACAAGGTAAATTGTTAAAGTGTTAAATTCATTTATTTTATTCACAACCCTCCCTTTCCGGATAAAAACAACACCAATTCACATTATTTGAAAAATGCTGAATAACAGATCAAATAGCTGATCAGGCCAATAATGGATCACTCCTTTGTACACAATATATAAACATGTAAAGTTTGCTTTTACTTTTAATATTTTTCATACATTTCTTGCCAGAACAGTATTTTCATCCTCAAGTACATTAAAAATCAGATACTTTAAGATGTTTCCTCAAGTAATATTATGGATGACTTAAAAGTTCATCAAATCTGTACTTTTACTCTAGTATGACTTTTGGTTACTTTTGCTGCTTCAAATATAGAGAGATGTCCATTCGACAGTACATCAGGAGGAGTGGGCCTGTGTTTCACACAGACCAGAAACCTTTCTTATTCACAAAGAATGCAGTAATCATGGCTCTTTACTTCATTTCGTCTGGAACTATGCAAAGGTCGTGTTCATTATGTACTATAAGTGTATCACTCAGGATAACGCTGCATAAATTCACACAAACACAGTGTCAGACACACTGATGAACAAGCAAGACATTCTCTCTCTCTCTCTGTCTCTCTCTCACACACACACACACACACACACACACACACACACACACACACACACACACACACTTAGAGATGATAACTCCACAGCCACATTTGAGTTATTTTTCTGTTACCTGACATGAGTCTCATGAGTTTGACAGTGTCGTGCTCCTCCATTTTTGCTCCCTGTACTTCCTCTTTACAACAAACACCAGTCTTCTCACTTCATGTAAAACACAAGTCTACATCTCTACCAACGCTGCAACTTAAAGTTCTAGAAAAAAAGAAAGCTACTTCCGGGAATCTGCATCAAAATACCCCGGCATGCGGGCCACAAGCTACACACACTGAAGAGAAGACTCCTGAGTGGCTGATCTGGAGCTGGTGTTATTCCTCAAAGAGCCCTGTTGGTGCAGCTCCTTCTCTGGCAGGTGGAGCAGATGTACGTATAGTCTGTCCACACATATGCGCACTCGGACTAAATTTGACAGCTCAGAGGAAATCACATGACAGGATGCTGTGAGAAACAAGTGCTACACTGAAATATCACACCCGACTTTACAGCAGAACAAGGAGCGCCCACACACACACACACACACACACACACACACACACACACACACACACACACACACACACATACTGGACCGAAACAAGAGAGGTATTGAGTATTGAAGATCATAATGAGAGAATGGTTGAGGTTCAGACACTTACTATAGTACTAACAGAGACAGTGGAGCTTTTTAATGTTGCTTCATACACTTTTCATGTTCTCCTGTTGCAGTATTTTCGAATGATTTCTAACATAATCAGATCTGTTTTCAGTGGACTCTCTCTGTGAAAGCCACTAAGGAACAGTTCTACATACACATTTCATTTGAATTCAATCTGTAGATTTCAATATTGCATATGATTTGACCCCATTTTGAAAATAATCAGATAATCATCATCTGCCCTTTTAATTGAATTAATGGAAATGATCATCTGCCTGGCAGTAGACTCGACCTGATCTACACTAAGCGGTGTTTCATCATTTGGAAACTGACATTTGGTTTGCATGTACGAGTTGATGGCGCAGAACAGCTCTTTCCTCCCACTTGCAACACCACAAAGACATTTGAGGTTTCCAGCTCCATTTAGAAAGAAACATTAGCAGAGGTTTCTTAAGTTTGGTTTCGACATACTTAGTTTCCTTTTACTGAGAATTTTAAAGCATAGATCATACACCGATATGAGTTAATTTGGAACAATTTCTCAACTGCAGCAGACATCTGGCATGTAGGGGTGGAAATGGTACTCCGCACTTTTAATTTGTTTTTTATTTCACTGATGTAAAAGTAGCTATAACGTAAATCAGGTTTATTTACAATGTAAAAAATAATGTCCCTTCGTAATTGAAACATGAATGTGAACATAATAACAGATGGGTGATGGGCATGTACAGGCGTTCTTCACAGGGACGCCACATCTGTTATAAATAACATTGATGATTGCTCTGTTCCATGTGTGCCTGCAAGTGTGCCTGTAAATCATGACAGTGTGACAGATTGTGTGCTGCCTGAAACTGAAGTTAATGGAAATGGAAGTCAGCCATCATTCATTTATTTTAATTTACATTTGTGATCATCCTACTGTGACTTGTCATCTGTGAAAAAGGGCCTACAGAGGATTATCCACAAAATGTCCACATTGGCAGCAAAATGTCAAACGGCCTCTGTATGGCTTTATTTTTTAAAAGGTGCACTTTGTAGTTTGGGGGAGGAAATTTCAATCAGAAGAGAAAATGGTGTTTTCTCCTCAGTGACAGATTTTCTTTTATGCCTAAACAACTGAATAAACTGACTCAATTGACTATCTCAAAGGACAACAGTTTCATACTGGCGGACCCTGCCATCTTTCTAGCTACAGACAGTGCTCTCTGGACTTTATTTGAGAACTGCTTGTTTATTCAGTTATGGAAAAGATACATATTTCTGAATTTGTATTATATGTAAATATTGTAAATATTCTAGTTTGAATTTCTTCTCCAAAACTATATAGGGCTCCTGTAAAGAACATCTTTGACGGCCTCTTTCTTGACTGGAAGAAGTTGAATGAATTACCATAGATGAGACAGGTCGTTTTGACATCCTCGGGCTAGTCAGTAGTTTTTAGAGAGAGAGGCTAGGTGTGGTCAGGTATGTAGCCTACAGGTGGGTCAAGAGGAAGGGCCAGGGGACTTTGGTTCTGTACAGCAGCCTGCTTCACTCAGGTAGCTAGCTACTATACTGCTTGTACTACCTTTTTAGTTTTCACCATTTATCTTCATCAGATGTGTTGTCTATTTTCAGATTACGTTGTTTGTTTGTTTTAACTTCCTGTGTAGACTCACCACATCAGTTTACGTCATGAAACCTCTCATATATCAAAGAACTAAAACACTGACTGTCTCCCTACACTGTCTGTATACTTTTCCATTGTGTGAGCAGACAAACACCGGTGGGATTTCAAGCCTGAATAGGACTGAACCAACAGTGTCAACTCCGCGGGGTTCAAATTTACGTTGCCTCGTTATCAGTACAGAGCCATACCGGTGAATGTATGTTCAGATTATGGATGTGTTGGAAAGAGCGACAGATATTAACGCAATGACCAGGACTTTCCCGTGGTATTGCCCTCGGTTTGACTATTTAGTGTAGAAAAAGTACAAACCGAAACCCCTCTGAGAGAATGGTTTCTCCTCCGCTGTCCGGGTGCTCGTGCACACTATTTTGACTGACACAGACTAGCTCCCACTCAACGGGTTTATCAAGGCACAGAACTGGTGAGTGGACATCTTTTGGCTGTCTTTGTCCAGGTTTTAAGCGGTTCTTGCGGTTCGTGTAGCTACCTCTCACTTGTTGAACCGCAGGTGTGTTTTTACCTCCAAAGTAAAACTTTGTCAACTTCATGAAACTCAGTGACAGGTTGCCCAGCTCGCAGCCTGCCAGCCGCTGGTCGTGTCCTCATAGCTCACTTGTGAAGCTAATCGACAAATGACAACACGGGAGAGGTCAGTGTTTTAAACGGACGAAACAGCTTCACCTTATCTACAAGTCGCCCGGAGATGTGAGCTTGTTCAGAAGTAAAGCCAGAGTAATTGTTCACTATTCACTATTTCGGCTGAATGAGCTTTTGTCCTCTATTGTGCAACAGCAGGCTGGTTGGTTTGTTGTAGTAACTGCAACTTTTCATGTGCTCTCCCCATGTCAGAAACCTTGGGTATAAATTCGCGTACGTAGATGGAAAGATTTGTCTCCAGTTTCTGTCACGCAGCCGAACTAAGACTATAATTTTGTGTCCTTCTCTCTGAATGAAGGCGGAGAGGCGTGCAGTATTATGGGCCCCAGAGTGCAATAACACTGTAATTGTGTGTATGCACATGCATGCCTGACTGTGTTAGTCCAACAGAGCCGCGTGAACTGCATGTACGTTTTGTCTTTTGTCAGCCCGTTACTGTTGTCTGCTTTTCTGGTGCTGTCTTTTTTAAAAATATCTGCCTTGCTTCAGAAACAATAAACAACTTTACTTCCTTTTAAATCCTTTAAAAATTGCAAGTATGCTCCTTTAATTGTCTCCATAATGTAACTCCCCCCTTCCCTGAGTGCCTTACTCATAACATGAGGTTATTAAAATACAAGTATCTCTGCTGCCTTGTTTACTGTAGCTTTATGCCTCCCGGCTCCCCCATTGTTTTTTTTTCTCAGGACTCTGGGAACTGATTGCCATGCAGTTGTTGAGAGCTGTCAGAGTGGACAGACTCCTTTCCCCTCCCTTCCCTTTATGCCTCTCCCTCATATCTGCTGATAGCTGCGTTCTGGTTTCTGCTTTATCCACTGGGAAATGACTAACTGTGTATATGATGTCAGGCAGTGATTTTCACAGGGATGCCTTCCTTCAGCATATTTTGGTGATGCTGCTCTTCTGTACGGCTTGCACTGTTAGTGTACTTTTTGTCCTGTTTTTTCCCCCTGTAATTATTGTCTTATTTCCCGGTTTTAAGGAACCATGTTCTTCCCATCTTAAGATCACGTCAAGCCAATCGGTATTCTGTCAAGCCTCTCTTTGTTTTCCCAGTATATTTTATTTGGCAGTGGCGCAGCTCAACCCTGACCCCCTGTCAGGCTGTGTTAAACGTTTGTCCCACCCCCACAATGTCCTGCTCTGGGTGTACAGTCTCAGAGGACAGCTTCAATATTTGTTATCACGTATACACACATTAAAAGAAGACACAGCAAGTCACTATAGGGCTAAACACATGATGTTGGGCAATGACCAGCCAACCCCAGCATTGCACCAGTGCGTAAAGACTTTGTGTTAACTGTTTGCCCCGCAGAAGTAAGAAACTGGCATCAACAAAAACAAATATATGGAAATAGGAAACTCTTACGGAAAATGTAACGTGATCCTGGAAAGCGCAGCTAATGAGAAAAGTATGTTTAAGAGAGAAGAAAAAAGAGCAGATGTGTGCAGTAGATTGCAGAAACAGAACCTGAAAAGAATTAGCTCGACAAAAGGATCAAGTTTGGTGGTGGTGCAGGGACATTTTTGAGCCGTTCAGTCATTTAGGCAATGTGTTGGCTGTTTTTCAGAGCTGCACCCTGCTTCATGTATGCAGCTGACATCATATTCACACAAGACCAGAATCAGAAGACCTCCACCCAGAGTAAAAGTCCTGGTCTCTGCTGTGACTAAAATACTCCAGTATTAATGTGTGTGTAATTCACCCAGTACACATAACAGAGAGGACTTATATCAGACACAGCAATCAGCTATTGCATATGTGATGAGGTAGATGCATTTTCTGCAAGCACTTTGCGGTGAGGGCACAGAGTATGGTAATGACGTAGGAGGATTTTACTGGGAACTTAACGTCTCAGCTTGGTTAAGCAGTAGTTAAGTTTAAGGGGAATTGGGTAAGGGGACTTACCCTGAATGAGTCAACCTCTTGTTTGTCTCCAAGATCAGTGTGCAGTTTAATTACTGGTTGACTGTGGGATCAAGTAGCAGCTGTCCATATAGATGTAAACAGTTGAGATACCCCGTTGTACTACAGAGTAACAAACCCTCAGAAAACACTCAACTGTCAGAAGTTTTCAAGAACACAACATCCTAAGAGGGGCATCACTGTTTAAGCACTGCTGTTTCTGCAGTATTTGTGTGTAAACAGGAAGTGCGTGTGACGTTTGATGTAACGTAAGCTATTCTCGCTGGGAACTTTCTACATACAGAAGTGACTGTGGTGTGTAGTTGAACTAGATATTTAAGGATGCTTCTGAAAAAAAGCTGCAACCCGACATTTTATCACAGTGTATGCAGTTTTGTTTTCCGGATAATCATTTGATGATTTAATTGATGATAAAATATTTAAAGATAAATTGCTGTGTTTGGGTAAACTAACAGTTGAAAAAATATTTTGAATTTAAATGCAGAAATCATCCCCACTACACCATAACATATCTATGTGTGTAGTGTGGCATAGTATGGTAAAAAAAAAAAAAAACTAAACATTTTTTTCTTGCAAAAGAACAGGAGCGGTAGGATTTTGTTTTGTGTGGACTCCAGCTTGCATTTTAATGTGAAACTCTGTTTGCAAAATGAACCTTGAAATCTTGTTAAAATTATGTCCATACAAAGTCCTGCTCATTGATTTGCTTCATTGCCCACAATGGCCCCATAAACCCAACAAAGCCACAACAGTATAAACAGTAAGGCAAAACTTGCCTGTGTAATGTCCTTTTGTATCCACAACTGTGCAACGCCAAGTATGTGGATAAATTATCAGATCAGCTGTTTTTTTTACAACTCAACATTAAGAGCAATCACAATGTAACATTCATAGATTGTGTTTTATTTATCCACAGTCTGCTCTGCGTCGTCAAGCAGGGTTAAAAAAAATCTAATGGTTCACTGATTAATTGCTGGATTCAGGTTTCTTAAAATCGCAAACACTTCTCTAATTTGTTTTTATGACTTTTGTGGTCATGTTTTGAAACAACAGGACAAGTCCTCTCTGGTGCTTCGATGAAAGTTTATATGCGGGTGTTGCACTTAACTGAGGGCAGATTTTTGGACTGAAGTGGGTGCACTCGCAAGCACACACAGGAACCAAAATGCTTCCTTGAAACCTCCCATTTGACCCACTGTGACTGACTGCAAACACTGACAATGCATCTTTCTGTTTCTCCGGCCATGAATATTCATTTTGCTGGTGACACTGTGCCTTCTGACTCACTCTGACCACAGTCCTGATCACACGCAGTGTCACAATGGAGCTCTCATAAGTCTGGACATAATGACGTAATCATTCATGAGAGCCATTGTCATCTCAAAGTGCAACAACGGAAGTTGTTTTTCCACGATGACTGAGGTAGTGACCCCATTACACCACTTTTTATCAGACACAGATTATCAATGCAAAGTTTTAAGACCTGAGGCATGAAATACCATGATCAGTTATTATGTTCAGGTTTCGAGGTTTGTTTCCTCACTGTACAGTCAAACGTGTGCGCAGGACAAGCAGTAACTCGACATGGCTGTTCAAATTCCAAGACAGTGTCCCTGCATTTTTTCTTTCCTTTCTGTCACTCCCTCTCTTCCCATCGCCCCGCCTCACCCTCTTTTTCCCCTCCTCTCTCAGGTAGAGAACTAAACGCCATGGTGGGAGTGGAGAGCAGGTCTGAGCAAGTGAGGGTGTGAACCCTCCGTGATTCGTCAACAAAGGAGGTGACGGCCGGTTAGATTTAGTAGCTGGAGGAGAAGAAGAATGGCTCGAAACGTTAACTTTGACCTGAGCCACCCTCTCATGGAAGCTGGACTGGAGTGAGTGTTTCAGTAGTCATTTATTTCTACTTGATTTCTTTCTCAGTTGTTCTGCTTGCTGTTTCAAGCTTTCAGCTCACCGAGCACTGCTTTACATGAAGGTCATAGGGAAGGGTTTGGAAATAAGTAACCGAGATGACAGGATTAGAAGTACTCTTTGATGTCTTGGTCGACATTAAACAGGAAGGCAGATCATAAAGCAAAGTGTCCCAGTGTTTCACTTATGTTTTTAAAGTCATATGGCCGACTACTAAGCTCCAGCTCATTGTCCTCACATAAAAAGACTCATGTTTGTTTAGTTTTTAAAGAATATTTGAATATGTGTGTGTCTATATACAGTCTCTGTGATAGTGTTTTGATTTGAAAACAGCACAAGCCTAATTGTCCGCTGTGTGGCCCTCTTCTTGCATTATCAGTGTAAAAGTACCAAGTCAAAGGGAACTGGAGTGGCTGTATTTTCTTGTGATTTTTCCCTCTTGCTTTGAAAAAACAGTCAGTCCAATTGGCTTTGCCCTGTTCGTCGAGATAGCGCAGGAAGAGGGTCACACAGAAGGTAATTTGGGCTGCCCTGCTCACAAATGAATGTAAATGACATCATAGACTCTGCCTGGGTTATTTTGTTGCAGTTTCCCCCCATGAGATTACTGGTGCCTGAATCAGAAGGTCATCGGGGTTTATCTGCGGCTCTCAGAGTACTCTTGGGAGATCTAACCTTTCTAAACTTTCTGAGCCTGTATCACCCTCTTTTCTGTCTTTTTGTCCATCTTCATGTCCACATGTCTCTCTGTCAGGAGTCCCGTGGATGAGGAAGGTGTTCATCACTCGTTCAACCAGCTGATAGCAGAGCAGAGTCAGAATGGAGGACTGTCTGAAGCCTTCGAGCTGCAGCAGCTGCAGAGAGATCTGGACGAGGAGGGTCGAGGTGATCTGCATTTAATAGCACATAGATCTGGGAATCTGTTTATATTGTGATATAGGTCGTTTTCTGGCTTTAGAGGCTAAAAAAAATTAAACGCTACACCTTTTGAACTCTTAACAGTTTTTTTGGTTATCATGTCCATACAACTGAGAAAACTGTCTTTCCCAGCTGTAGCAATATTTTTCATATGTTTCCTTTTAATTTCACAGATGATATAGCTTACCTGTCCAGCCCTGGAGGCAGACAGAGGCAAAGGGACATGGAAGGGGAAGATGACGAAAGACAGACAGACTCCCTCATAGGTGAACGTTGGTCCTCGGCCACGTTGAAGGTCCTGTCCTCCATGCCCAGTCGCACCATTGGTGAGTCCTGCTGAAGGCCGGTGAAAATACTGATGCAGGGATGATGATACATATAGAGACATATTTATAAAATGGCTTTCATGGCAGTCACCCTCTCATGGAGCTGATTCAGTGGACACTAAATAGCATGAATAAGAGCTATAAGCAGGACTCCTGGACACTGAATGAGGGGTGCAAAAGATGATATTGATTTGTTTGTACTGTTTGGCTGTATTTCATGTTAGGGACATGCTGAGCTTATAAGTGAAAGGGATTTTTGTGCATGTTTTAACTGTAGATGTTTTGTCCCTCTGAGGTAATGGGAGTACACCCAGGTTTCTTGCATTATAGACGATGAAGTGTGTAGGTTTCACAACTGAGAAAAATTAAATATCAGTGATTTTTATTCACTGATATTCCTTCCAGCTAGTCTTGACTCAACAGCGGTAATACATACTGTTATTATAGCCTATAGCTCAGTGTGTGCTGTAGGCCTGAACAGTCCTCTGGGGGTTACGGAAACTTTACCACCCTTTGTGGTTTGTTGATACCCATTCAAAGCCTAGTGGCAGATGTGCAGTCAGTGTGAACAGTGCTGCCCATCATAATTCCTGAAACCTTTTGTTGTTTTTGTTAAGTTTCACAACATATGAAACGCTGTATGAGCATCGATAGTTATGCTTATTGAAAGCACCTTGATTGTAGCAAACTTATCAAGTATTGGTTCAGTGGAGCATGAGAACCTCACTTGGCTGTTGTGTTGCCGCGCTGCACATGTTGATTTCCACTATAAAAGATAAAAACAGATGTCCCCGCTGAGCAGAGTTTCATGGGGAAGCAGTTTGTCTTTCATCTTCCTGTCAACATCTGTGGCTGGTCAGGTGCTTCAGCTTGTTGATTGCTTGATAGCTGATTTCTTTTGCTGTGCTACGTAACGTATCTGAGGAAACACGAACTGGGAGATAACGGTTTATCCTTCAGTACTTCCCTTTTGCAAACAGCCACATGAAGTCCAATAAAGCTCCGCATTTGTTTGTCATGAGATGAGTATTTCATTCAAATCTAAGGAAAGATTTGAGTTTTACAGCGATGATCAATAATTCATACATACGTTCATACACTGATGTCTGGCTGCCATGCAAGGTGCCAACCAGCACATCAATGAGCAGTTTGGGGTTCAGTGTCGTGCCCGAGGACACTCTGACATGCAGACCAGGGGAACTAGCGACCTTCCAATAACAAGCCCCTGGCTCTACCACTGAGCCACAGCCGCCACAGATAATAATTACATATCTTGAAGCAGTTACCTTTGGTTGCAACAAGAAAGAGAATTCACTGTCGGCAGAGTGCCTTCGAGGCAGTAAATGCTAATGAACTTGTCTCTGAACAGTCTGCTCCTCTCTCTGTCAGGTCGCAGCCGGGGAGCCATCATCTCTCAGTACTACAACAAGACCATGCAGCTTCGAAGACGCAGGCAGAGCAGACCCGCAATTCGAGACTTCTCTCCCTCTGCAAGGCCGAGCATACGAGGCTACGGGATGCAGGGAGACACTACAGACGCAGAGGAAGCAGAGAGTGAGGAAAATGGAGCTCACGGATAAGACAGAAGAATGAAAACGTATCTGTTTTTCACATGTCCATAATGTGCGTTACAGGGAACAAGAGGGAACGTTTGGTCAACAACCTGCAAAACCTGTCAGTGAGTGACAGAGTCAGGATGCTCAGAGGGATGCCTCTCAGTGTGGCTGAGAAGAGTGAACTCAGGTAGATGTTGTCCCTGTTCTCAGCATTCCCATTTAGATGAAGTATGTACTGGTCTGAACATCTCTCTCTGTCTTTACAGGAAGTTAGCACTACAAAAGGAGAGTCACGCACGGTCCAGCAGTAAGATACCTTGTTGCAGTCGGCTCAAATATTATATCATCATTGTAAGTCTCTTACACTACCAGAAGCATCTTTCTGTCTCCTACTTCCTGTATTTCACCCTCCACATGAGTGTCTTTGCATCTAGATACTGTACTGTTTGTGTTTGTGGTCCCCCCTTTGTAAATATGGCAGACAGTATAAACTCAAGGGGAGACACTGCGGGTGAATAGGATTTTAACAACTAGATACCACTCTGAAATTCCCCCAGTTGATTATTTACATCTAAACAATTATTTCAGGTTTAATGAGTTTTCTCTCATTTTATGTTTAGGTATGCAGTTGAGGTCTTAAAGGTGAGGTCTACCTAACATGTGCTAGGTTGCATACATATCCA
This sequence comes from Diplodus sargus, assembly GCA_903131615.1. NCBI lineage: Eukaryota > Metazoa > Chordata > Actinopteri > Spariformes > Sparidae > Diplodus > Diplodus sargus. The sequence goes on from CAEMYA010000115.1 coordinate 3,664,485, forward strand.
GGACAGAAATACTGGCAATAGATATTTTAAAAAACTAAAATAATTTCCATCATAAAAATGATGAAATGCTACATAACCAGGCTATGAATTACATAAACCAACACCTCAGTAAAAACCTTCAGAATATCGACGGGGAATGCAACTGGGAAGTTTTGGTGAATGTTTATAAGTGGTACTGAAGTGGAGATTTCTGGCACTTATGAACAAGTTATGTTTAAATACACAATTAAGGTTATCTAATTAAATCTACCTTTGTACGCGGGTAATTCGGTAACAGTTTTGGTTTGTGTTCTCAATCTCATATTATTGATCCATTTAAACGATTAATGGCTCACAGAAACACACAGAAAAAGACACATTCTTCTCTAACTAGGTGTCAGTGGGTAATACAAGAAGTAGGTGTAGTACAGGAAGTGGATAACTCAGGAACAGTTTTGGTTTGTGTTCACAATCTCGTATGTCATCTCATCATCTGTTTAGACATTATCGCCTCATGAGGTTTCCTGTTTTAGGACACTGTTGATGAAATGTAAACTGACTGTATGCTCTGAGTTCTTCAAGACTTGAATTATTATTTATCCTCCTTAAAAGATTAATGGCTCACAGAAACACACGTAAAAAGACACATTCTTCTCTAACTACGTGTCAGTTGGTAGTACAGGAAGTAGGTGTTGTCATCAAGTCAGCGTTATCGCTCAGAAATCGCTCAGTTGCCCAAGAATTTACAGCTCTGAGAGTCTGAGTCACACGTTTAAGAATAGATGGTAAACATGTGTACTTTGCCTGGAGCCTTGTGAGTCTTTCTCGGCAGAACACGTTTCTGTGTCCTGTTTATTTTTTCGTAAACAATGATACATGAAAATGAGTTGGTGTAGATTTTAAGATTTCATTGATTTTTCCCCACACCCCCAGGCTGTGAGACAGAGCTGGTACAGCTGGCTGTCTTTCCTGCACTCCCTCCAGCTGTGGCAAGTGGCGCTCAAGAGAGTGAGCGGGCGTTTTGGCACCGGAGTCCTCTCATACTTCCTGTTCCTTAAGACCCTGCTCTTCTTCAACCTCTTCCTGTTCCTGGTGACGGGTGCGTTCCTTGTGCTGCCTCAGGCAGTGCACCCTCCAGTGTTGTCTGCGGCTAGACCCGCCTTCACTGGGCTGGAGTTCCTCACCGGAGCGGTAAGCTGGTTGCTGTGTCCTATGAGTGCAACACCTTTCACACACTATGGGCCCTTGGACTCACCAAATCCTTGATGTGCGCTCTGAAGCTTCAGGCCGTTTTATGATGAGTTTCTGATAATAAACCCACCTTTTAAAGAGCTGGAATTAGAGTCCGTCTCCACAATTAAATTGACTTAGTTGTTGTTCCTTCACTTTGATATTCAACATGACTGTGCTTAGTGTTTTGATGTTTCAAACTTGTACATTCAAGTCTTTGTGAAATCACAACAAGCTTTGAAACCAATTATGGTCCGATATGCAACTTACACAAGTGTGATGTGCACACAATCTGAGAATGTACTTTTCAGTAGAGCAGGAGACATTTTGTGTCCACTGGTTTAACTTAAACTAAAAAAAGATTACAGGGATTACTGGATTTATTATTGAGGGAGAAGGAGTAGATTTATTTAAAAAATATATATATAAAAAAGTTGTTTTGAAACTGTTAACCAGTTAACAGTCTCAAAACAATCTGAGCGAAGTATGTTTATATATTTAAACCTGATATAATAATGATACATAGATGACTCTCTCTTGATTTCCTTTTGTCTCAGGGTTATTTCTCAGACACGGTGATGTACTATGGCTACTACTCTAACTACACACTGCACAAGAGCTGCAGGGATGATGTTGGAGGGCAGAATATGTCTGCGTCCGATGCAACCAGCCAGGACTGTGTGTCGAAACGCCACTCTTACAACATGCCTCTTGCATACTTCGTCACCATTGGAGTGGCTTTCTTCATCACGTGTATCATCCTTGTATACAGGTACAGTATTGTTTTTTTAATATACAGCAAAAAGGTATGTCTAAACACAATCTATACCAAATATAATGATGGTTTTAAATGTAGTGATGTCTGATGAAACATGATTATTTTCCAACAGCATGTCAAAGTCGTTTGGCCAGAGCTTCCGAATCGACAAGTCTCACAGTTTCTTGGCAGTTAAGGTCTTCTGCTCCTGGGACTTCAAGGTCATTAAGAAAACCTCTGTCAGACTCATGTCTGAGAACATCTGCATCCAGCTTAAGGTATGTGTTAACATACACACAAACACACACTTGTTTTTTTTAAAACACATCCCCCCTCTTTTTGTTTCCTTTTCTGTTACATGATTTGAAGGCATTAATAATTGTCTGCCTCTCTCAAGTTCCTTCTCGCTCTTTGGTTCCTCATCCCTCTCTAGGAGCTGCTAGCAGAAGTAAATCATAAGAATGTGGTGAACACTGCGGGCCAGAAGCTGTTCAGGCTGATGGTTCATGGCCTGGCCTGGGCTATCTGCATAGGCAGCAATGCTGCCTGTGTGTATGCTATTTACCACTTCTCTAAACACATGCACCAGGTGAGCTGAGGTCGTTTCAAGGTCCAACATTTAACATTTACTATGGCTCAAAAATGTTATAGGCTACTTAGGATACTTAGACTTCAGGCTGTCTTTGTAGAAGAAACTGTTATTACATACAGTGTGCCCTTGCTATTTTAAACATACCACTGATCAGCCACATGGTTTCCTTGTTCAAAACAGTAACATCGACATCTCTTTCTGTTTCTACTGTGAAGTGAGCATCCACAGTAATGGCAGGACCCCATGTTTCACAGCAGAACATTGCATAAAAATGAGATGTTCAGTGTTATTTACTTTGCCTGTTATTATTTTAATGTTTTAGCTTTTAAAGAGCATTTTGTCTGATTCTCATTGTCTCTCTCCCAACAGAACCTCCAGTCAACTTCTCGTAGTACTATCAAGGACCCTTTGGTGTACGAGGCAAGCCTGCTGGCTCCCCCTGTGGTCGTGGCGCTCATCAACCTGCTGCTGCCTGGCCTCTTCAACCTTGCAGCCTGGATGGAGGACTATGAGTCACCTTCTGTACGCACATACGTTGCCATCGGCAGGTACGGGTACTGGATGTTAGAGGTTTACAGATGCCAGAGTTTGAGAACATGTCAAAGAGATGGTTTGAAGGTTTGGTTGGTCACGTGTTGTTTGCTGTCTGCATTTCTAGAAACTTGATGTTGAAAATGAGCATCCTTGGAGTCCTGTGCTACCACTGGTTGGGTCGGGTGGCTGCTGACCCTAAAATCATTGGACTGGAGGTAAATTAAGTGACTTAATTTTTACTTTTATACTACCACAGCTGGGTTGAGGACTAGCAATAGCCTATTCATTTGAGTTTATGTTGTTAAAGGTATTAAATGGCTTACTCTGCTCTGTCTCCAGTGCTGGGAGAGTTTTGTCGGCCAGGAGCTTTATCGTTTCCTACTGATGGACTTCATCTTCACTCTACTGGACACCTTGTTTGGAGAGCTTCTTTGGAGGTTGGTCATTCATAGAAAGCCCTCTGTCTTTCTTTAACTCTTATAGTTTTACAAGTACCTCTTGTACCTCAATACATACTTTTATTTGTCCTGCCCTTTTCTGTATCAAACCATCTTGTTTTACCTCCTGTTGTCTGCAGGTTGTTCTCTGAGAGGGTGCTGAAGAGAAGGAGGATGCCAGTGTTTGATATCGCCAGGAACGTCCTTGAACTCATCTACGGACAGACGTTGGCCTGGTAAAAAAACTACCTGTTCAGGTGTATACATAGTTAATGCGTCAAAGTCTTTCTGGGTAATGACTTGGAATATAATGTTTTTCAGGTTGGGTGTTCTCTTCACTCCTCTCCTGCCTGCAGTGCAGATTCTCAAACTCTTGCTCCTGTTCTACATTAAGAAGGTACCTAAATGGAACTCAATCATATTGAAATGCTAAAAAGAAAATGACAATAAAATCAAATCATTTTTAGAGTTTTAACTTTTTTTAGGTCCTTTTATCCTTTAATTTCCTCAGTTCTGTTTAAATGTTATGGTTAAAATGAAACTCTATAATGGCGTGCCTATAGAAACTCCCAACCTTTTGGACAGCCTCAGCTTTTAGTCACCTTTTGACCCTGAATCTGTCTGGAACAAATGTTAATGCTCTGATGTCTTGAGCATGAAAGGAACAGTAGCTTGACAACAAAACCTCACTGGACTCAGATTTCTGTCTTATAGCTGTGATGGAGGCTGTGACCTTTGACCCCGGCCTGTGTTATTTTCTCCCCACAGAGCAGCGTGATGATGAACTGTCAGGCCCCCAGGAGGCCGTACCGAGTCAGCCAGATGACCACCATCTTCATCACTCTCCTCTGCTTCCCCTCCTTCCTCGGTGCCTCGGTGTGTGTCACATACACCATGTGGAGGTATGCACACAAAAATACTAAGTTTGGCAAACAAATTATCTTAACGCTTTAAACCAGTATGCATTTATACTGTATAATAGACAATAACAAATATAAAATACCAAATAGTTTACTGGTAAGTTTTTTAATAATGTGTGTTTTAAGAGTCCTGTGTGAGCAGTTTGATACACACAGAATTTCTTCTGTCTTCAGCCTAACGCCCTCCACGGCGTGCGGTCCCTTCCGCGAGCTCAAAACCATGTTCCAGGCGGGGAAGCGCTGGGTTGAAGAATTGGAAAAAGGCAATCCCAACCTGTCCCCACTGGCCTGGGCTCACTCCTATCTGGTGGAGCACCCGTTCTTCCTGTTCGTGGGAGCAGGCATCTTCCTGTGAGTACACACACACACACACACACACACACACACACACACACACACACACACAGCCGCAGCTGGGTGGTCCAGTGTTGAGGCAGATCAGAGTCAATGTGTGCTGTGTCTGTCATGAAGCAAGTAGCAGTACACCATTATACTGCATCATTATTGAAATCAATGTTAGTTACATTGATCTGATTCTTTCCATCAGGATCGTCATTTACTTTCACAGTCAAGTGGTGGACGGTCAAAGGAAGATTATCAACTTACTACAGGAGCAGATAGAAAACGTAAGACATCGCCTACATACAGTCAGCTCTGTTTCTCAGTCCATGTAACTGTAAGGATTACGATAAAGCAGGACAAACTTGAAAAATGTTTTTATCTCTCTTCTCAGGAGGGAGAAGATAAGAAGTTTTTGATAACTCGCCTCCAGTCGATCCATGAGCAAAAACGAACCCCCGCTCACAGAGTCACTAGTCAGGTTGGTCTTTCTGCTGCTCTGGTGCTTGAAATGCTCTTTTTATCTTTATGCTGACCTCCTCTTACCTGCTTTGTGTTTGCTGTTTTCACCCTAGGACTCTGGCTGTTGAGTCCGGAGAAACCTTAAATCAGCGTGGAAATAACTGGAATAACAGCCAGGGAAGAAGACCTGTATATAAGACCAAATTCACATGTAATATGCATTTGGTAGATTTTTTTATTCACCAAGGATTTTTATTTGCGGGAGAGTTTTGTAGAAAGAAACAATGTGGAAATATCAGGTGAAACTAAGCTATGTGCTTTATACAGTGCTGTTTATGGATGGAATGCCTGAACTCTTCAGGAAGTTAAATGTTACAGACGGACAAACAGAAATCTTGAGGCTGATGTTATCAGTTCACACAGATTTCAATCATCTCTCATAGAAGCACTTTTCATATCAACTGTGAACAAATAATTTTTTATTCTTATACATGCTGCAAAAGATTATGTTGTCTCCATTTGTTTTAAATGCTTTTAATTTTTAAAGTCATTTTATCAGTTTGTACTGTATGTTGTAGATACATTTTGGATGTGGGTGCGATTATGATGATAGAGAAAATTACTTTTTGTTAATAATCCCTGTTTTTTTGGTGACAACTACCACTCGTACTTTTCTAATTAAATTATGTTTTATCATATCAGCCTGTATTTGTATTTATTTCTGCTTAAGTCAGGTGTGGTCACAAGACAAACGTATGTTACAAACAGCCTGATAAAAAATACAAACGTCATTCCTACTGTTAGCATACATGTATTATTTTTCTACACAAACATGCAAATAAAAAAGTAAAATATGTGTCTGACTATAAGACATATAAAAGGTCATTTCAGTAGAAAAATAAATATACAGGAACTTTAAAGTAGCCTGAAGAACAAAGTAATAATCTTAATCTTTGTACCTTTTATTATTATTAGTAAATATTACCCATTAAATTATTATTTTTCCAAAAATGAGAAAAAGCAGCATATTTGGTGGAGGGTAGAAACAGCAGCACCATAGATGGATTTCTGATTGTAATAGTTGAGAGTTGACAGAAGAGAGCACCAAATCCCCACTACAGAGACTGGGAGGTGGTTTCAATCCAGTGCTTTCCCATCAAAACTATCTCAGACGACCACCGTCATGGTCTCACCTGAACATACATAATGTACGGTACATATTTACTGTATATACATACACTGTACCCATCGTTTGTTGTATTTGTGTACACCCCACAATAATAGCATATCTACAGTAGACGGTATATGTGAAAACAAGGCACGTTGTGTTTTTAAACAGCTCAAACGTTCTGGTTTGACTGTGTTTGACTAAACAATGTCTTTAAAACGCATCAGGCACTTGCACAGTGTTTGAGTCGTTCAGTTTGTCGGAGGCAGAGTCCTGTTGATTGTTGTTAGAAGACAATGTTTTCTCATTCGAGTTCATGTTCTGTCGTCCTCCACTGGCACCACACTGATATCGCTGCACCTCAGTTCCCGTTATTGAGCATGCCCAGTAGCGTACTGGGGTCCATCCCCTGCTGCTGGGCCATCTTCTGCACGTCGAAGCCCAGGTGCTTCAGGAACTGGATCACACTCATCTCCTGTCCCGTCAGCTGGTCTCGCATGGTCGGGCAGGAGGGATTGCAGTGAGGCCACGGGCAGCTGTCGATCAAATGGAGGGGACAACCCCTCGCGGGTGGGGTCTTGTGCTTTTGGTGGTTGTTGACGCTGCGGCTGCCGTTGATGTGGTTGTTGACCTGGAGGCTGCGGTCCCAGCAGTGGATGGCTCTGGGCAGAGAGGTGCCTTTCACCTGGATGTCCATCCAGTAGCTGCAGGGACAGGAGGACACGCAGTGATGGAGGACACAATTGTTTTGACAAGAACTTTGTACAGTTGTGTACGCTCTTTGTGTACTGTTTTACATGATTATGGTCACTTTTATGAGGATTAAATTACAATGTAATCCCATGTGATAGGATTGGGAGATTTACACCATGTTACAAAATGTTATCTGTATCCCCCACCCCAACGTTATAGTTTATATACAGAATGCTAGTTGAGATCACATGCTGTGTATTATATGTGACACATACATACGTACGTATCGTAATTTATAATGTACAAATAATTTGCATTTTACATTTACACAATTAATTGATTAATCGCTTGGTCTATAAATGTGTTAACATTGTAAGCAGCAAATGTTTGACACTTTTGCTTGAAACATGACTGAAACGTGCGTTGATGATGAAAATAGTTTAAAATTGATTTTCCTTCAATAGACTAAGTGATTTGAATAATGTGACAGCTTAAAGAGCGAAGGTTCTCGTATGAAACCGTTGGATTTACTTACGTTCTAGTGATGAGTTCATGTGACAGACAGGCCGGAGCAAACATCGCCCTGCCATTCAAAACACAGTTAATACTTTCACTTTACAGGATCTCGTGTTTATTTGCGAGTGTGTGTGTGTGTCAGTCTTACGGTACGTCACGTAGCGTGCTCATCAGCTCCTGTCCCAGGTTCTGTATGTACCTCCACTGACCCTCGTGGATGGGCTGTCCGGTCAGATGGATGTTGTCGACTGTCAGCTGGGCCTCGTCAAACAGCCACTGCACCACAAACACCGGGCCTGGAAAGAAGAGAGGATGTGCTGCAGGTCAGACTTCAAATGACACACACACACACAAACACACACACACACAGCCTGTCTTGGGCTGTTTTGTCACTTACTTTTTAACGTGGGGTAAACTTTATATCCAAAGAAACAGTTCCACTCCTCTCCCACATGAGCCTGTCTGCAGCTCTCTGGCACCAAACCGCCCCAGTACCTGCACACAGCAAATTATTGTCGTTTTACTACTATCTCTATTTTTTAATCCCTCATCAGTCCATCTGTCTGTCCATTCAGCTCCGCTCCGGTCCTACCTGATGCCTCTCTTTATGGCCTCGGTGGGGGCACAGCTGATGGTATCCAGACAGTCTGTGAATTTATACTGTTTGTTGTCCAGGAACCACCCGGAGTCAGCCAGACCCCTGACCTGCACCCCTAGGTAGCCCTGCGACTCCAGCTGCTCAGCGACATGATCCACGTTCAGGAGGACGCCTGTACCGCCCGCACTGGTGACAGGAAGAGTGGTGTCAGAAGGTGCGACGGAGCCATTAACTTTGATAAAATACGCACACAAACACATGGTAGGCTACACGTTCATATAGATGCTGAACTGACCTGCTCCCTGCCAGAAGCAGGACTTTGGCGTTGTCCAGACCTTTTGTCAGGAGCTCGTTCACCACCTCCTTAATGATCAGAGAGCCCATGAACGCATAATCACCTGAGGACAAAAAAGTTTCATATTTTTGAGATTGAGTCATATGACAGACTTTTCTATTTCTTTCTCATGTGAATTCAAATGCACAGTGTGAAATTGCTGCAGCTCTGGGTACCTCACTCATTGCTCAATGATGTCATGAAGTAGTATGGGATCATGGGAGTTGCTGTCTTCCTTGTTAGATGACCACCATTGACGAAAAGTTACAACAACCAACTTCATATTTTGTTTTGTTTTTTGTTATGATTTGATTTTCTGGAGTACAGTTAGGAAGAGGAAGAAATACTTCACCAATCCCTTTACAGAGAAAAGAGCGGTTCAGTGCCTTGCTAAAGAGCACCGCGACAGTGCTCAGGAGGTGAACTGGCACCACTCCAGCTACACTCTGTGTAGACTGGTCCGAACAACTCTGGAACAGGCAACCCTACTGTCTCCAATCTGCTTTCCACATCTTACTGTGAACACATTTTTGTAAATGTTCTTTCCTTGTAAGACTTAAAGAGTGTGCAGACTGAGCTACTGCCACCTCAAAGGTATATCTGTACTGCAGTAAGTATATTTTATTGTAATATCGAGGAATACTGTTAGATATTTAATATGACTTCCTCCTATAGGCTGGTGTGACCTCTGTGAATCTTTGTCATCATCCTGTACATCTTCCTCAGCCTACCCGTGTTACAACTAAACAGGAAGTGGAATTTTACTGTGAAGCATTCAGTGTTTGCCACAATAAATTATTCAAGATAACGATGAAAAAATAAAAGGAAAGCAAGATAGCGACCACACCAACGCGACACGTGAAGAAGACAGAACTAGTTCTGGGCTGTCTGATAAAATGGTATCAAGATTTATCTTATAATGATTCGTTAAAGCCAAAAAAATGTGTCTATTGCCAGATAAAGGTGTTCGGTGTTTGCTTAAAAACAACATCCACACTGCACCTGGAGGATTATATTATAGTTAACTTAATTTGACAATTAGTTTGCTACTTTTGTGTTTTCAGCTGCAGCATTTTGACAAGAATGTCTGAAGAGTTCAAGGGATTTTTCATGAAAGGGGTGAAATCATGTGGGTTGCACAGCACCTGCTCAGCATGTGTGTTATGTTATTGATATTCGTGCAACAGGTCTAAAAGGAACACGATATCATGATTTCAGCGAGCCAGACGAGTGAAAAGTTACGGCAGAAGTTCAGAAATGTGAGCACGACTTCCCAGATCATAAAATCTCTGTATCTGTAGCCTCTCATCTGTCGCTCAGACGCTCATCATCCCTACCTTTAAATAGCTTGTAAATCAATACTTAGAAGCTCACAAAGAGATTCATTGTGTCTTACTGTTCTCTGTCTTCGGTGTGGCTCCGCTCCACACATCACTGGAGCAGTACGGGATGAACCTGCAGCAGAGTCACATTTAACATCAGAGCAGCTTTTATTTGAGGTGGTTCACTGACAGCTGACAGGTTGAAGCTGCACACATAAAAGCCACAGTGGCTGTGTGATGGTAGACTGAACACAGTGCAAGTGTGCGTTCAAAGACAGAGCGCTGTCAGAGAGTGGTTTCTTATCTAACAGTGACAAGCAGCTGGTGGAGCAGAACAGGAGGAGACTGAGAGTGCTGTCGGGCACTGGTGACCGAAATGAAATGTATAAAAGGATGAAAAAAGGTAAATACATTAACAGCAGAGGTAGCAAAAGTTGTCAGTATATTTTACATGTATTAATGTAACTGAAAGCTGCCAAGATGGAAAATGTAATATAGATGATTAAAGTTAAATTCCAGTATGATACAAATTATCTAACTTATAGAATAAATCATTTAGTACCAAAAGTGAACATGCTCATTATATAGGGAATATAGGGAATTTTTAGAGTGCTGAAGTATAAAGTATTTTAAAGGATAAGTTATCCCAAAAAGGAAAATTCAGTCATCATCTTCTCACCCCCATGCCGATAGAAAGTCCACAAACAGTTTTGGTGCTTCTCCTAAACAACTGAAGTAGATGGGCACTTGTTTTAAAACAGCAACTACAAAAAAAAAACAACTGAAAGGAAAAAAACAAAAAAATGTCTCCATGCAGTTTGTCTGGACTCTGGATTACGGTAATCCAAGTCTCCAGCAGATCCCAAATTGATTTAAAGAGTAGATAATGACTGAATAGATAATGACTGAATATTCAATTTTGGGTGTACTTATCCTTTAACACTTGTAGATGGCTCCGGTGTAGCTGAGTAACTACCAGTAGTTTTAACACCCTTTTAATGAATCAAACTGCAGGTATTAAATATCTTTTTAATCTATTATCATATTTTCACTTGGAAAAAGTCAAAAGAAGCGCCAGCATGTCAGTGAAATCACACTTTTTTCCCCCTCAAACTATTTGAATTGAGGTGCAGTTTAGAATACAAGAAAAAGGAGAATATAGTTAAACACATGAGTGTATCAATATATAAAGACAGGAAATACACAAGCTCTTACACCATGTTGGCGTTCCACCAGTGAGGGTTTTCCTCAGGTTGAGGAGACATGATTCCTGTTCCTGTGGAACAGAGAAAGTGAGATCAAACATTAATTCACTCTCTCTGGATAAACGTCCTCGTGGTAGTCTCAAAAAGCTTCAGCAAAAGTAAAAGGTATCCAAATCGTTGGACGTATCGCTGTGTGTTTTGACGTATGTTGAGACGTGTTCCCTGCGGTCAGCAAGTCATTTACTTTCCCTGCTTTGGTCAGCAATTACATGCAGCCATTGAAGAGCTCTGTGGCTGCTGAAATGGCCACCAGTGTAAAGTGTACTCAGAGAGGGTGGTGAAGAGAGGGAGCCGTAAACAAACAAGGAGTCCCCTGATGGCTGAGGGGAAAGAGCCGGAGTTTGACTTTTAAAGATGAATGCAAACTCAGCTAAAGAGGAAACACAAACACGACTCTGTGAAGCTGGTTCATTCAGGGGAAGGTGTTTTTTCCTTCCTTCTGAGAAAAGCGAAAGCTCTGTTGGGCTGTGCAGAGATTTTGCAAACGCTGCACAAACAAGTGTATTTGTGTGCGCGCGCGTGTGTGTGTGCGTGTGTGTGTGTGTGTGTGTATGAGATGGTGTGTATTGATCGCGCTGACTGCACAGGAAACATTTGTGTCTTGTTACCTGTTCTGGTTTGTGGCCACTTGGTGGAGCTCATCAGTCTCCTCATCGTCTCGTACCTGCTGTCACAGGTCTGCCTGTTGAAACAGTACCATCCACCTGAACAGAGCGCGCGTGCGCACACACACACACACACACACACACACACACACACACACACACACACACACACA
>CAEMYA010000115.1:3681019-3704024 GCA_903131615.1 Diplodus sargus
TATATATATATATATATATATATGCTGAGAACAAGAAATATGTGTGTATTACAAGGGATTTAACATATTCAACTTCAAGTTTTCAGCATCCATTAGGTCAATGAACATGGAAGACTTTATTCTAAAATTCTAGACTCCTCTTTACAAAGTGAAATAACACTAAGATAAAATAAATATTCCAATTATGTTTGGTACCCATCAAACTATTCATAGACCACTTAAGTTTTGAGGATGGAGGCGTGGATGTTTCTCACAGCATGAGCCCAGGTGTCATTAATATAATTACCAACGGCTCAATACCAAATGTCCCTGTAGGCAAACAAGTATGAACATAAACAGAGCCATACATGCAATCATTTGACTATTCAGCCTGTGACCTTTCTAATATGGCGTGTCAAAATGTGAAAAGAAAGATTTATTGTTTGAATCAGCACACATATACTGTATTATAAAGCATCAGATTATGATTCTCTTCTCATTAATTCACAGACATATGATTCAAGACATTTGGTCCAAGTCATTTATTGGGACTAGTCAAGTCAAGATACAGCACTACCTGGTTTTCATAAGGAGAGAGGACAAGGTATTAATAATGATAACAATAAAAATAACAATGAAGTTAAACTGTATTTAATTATCGATATTAAGTGATATAATCGCAATCAAACAGGAAATAATTACACTTTCAGTGGCAAAGAGTGATCAATACATGTAAATTGCTACAGATTCAATTTTGTCTCAAAGAATTACTGAAAACTTAGGAAAAATAGCTAAACAAAAATATTAAAATTAGACCCTGACAAATCACTTGAGTCATCCTGTCAAGTCAAGCCACAAGTCTTTCACAACTAAGACTTGTCTGTTATGTTAGATTGCAAATCATTAAAAATGTGACTCGAGTCCACATATCTGTTTATTCAAGTTTACTCTTTAATATGTCAACTGTCAATGTAATTATGTTTGTAGTGTATAGAAAAATATATTGATACAAAAAGTGAAAATAAAAAAATATTATGTCGCAGAATGTGTCAGATGTCACATGGATTGTTCTTTTCAGCAGCACATTTTATTATAAAAAAGCAATTTGGATTGTTCAAAATGACACCGATAGTAAGACACGCTGCTCTTAATTGTTTTAATGGTAATTTCCAATTCTGTGAGCACCGCAATAAAATCATTTTCTCCTGACTCGGGTCCCTTTAAATCCTACTTGTAAAGAGTCAATAAAGTTTTTTCAAACAAACACCGCGACGTCACGACACACAATGGCTGCCTGTGGTACAGCTGTGACGGTTCTCACTCCAAATGGGAGAAGACAAACAGTTAAAGTGTCTCCAAACACACCGTTATTACAGGTAACTCGTGTTTTCAGAACATTTCATGCTTTCTGACGACGACTGTTTGTCTCCTGCGCGTTCCTTTGTTCGTAAAGCAGCAAACTGTTATCTTCTGAGTTAGCTTGTTTGGCTAACAGCAGTTAGCCAGTGACAGATCAGTTTCTGTTTTCGTGCGGATAAAATTACAGGATTTTGCTTATTTTTTTTGGGCAGCTCTTCACCTGTGAGATTAATCTTGTGTTTGATACCTGTAGGTGCTGGAGGATGTCTGCAAAAAGCACGGATTTAACCCGGACGATCACGGTTTGAAGTGAGTGTTATTTGTTGGCTGATGTAGCTGTCAGTGCACTGACAGTTGAGCTAAATCAGTGTTAGCTTTTAATTCCTGGCCTGAGACTGAATCTGATCAGGTTCAATGTACTGTGCGTGATAATCACAGTCTGAGATTATAACAGTGATGAACACTTGTATTGGCTACTGATACTAAACCAGGAGGACAAAGCAGCCGAGGTTTGTCCGACCTATTAGGTGAGGTGTTGAACCAAGGGGTTGAATTCAAGCACCGAGTTTTACCAATGGGTAAGACAAATACATATAATTTTGGCTTCTTATAACGTTTAATTATGTTTTGGACCATCTCCAAAAAAGAAAAAAAGCTTCACAGTTGAGACAAAACCCAGGATGTTATCCATTACACTGACTTCACCTCATCAAATGAATGATATTGATGCGACAGTTGCTACCTTTTGTTTTAATGACTCAGCAGATCTACAGGCTTTATTTTTCAGTAGTGTCAAGGAAGGATGCAATTGTCCCATTATGCATCTGTCGTCAACTCTTGACAGGTTTCAGAGGACTACTGTTGACCTCACGCTGCCATGGAGGTTTGCAAACCTGCCCAACAACGCCAAGCTGGAAATCGTGACGAGTTCGAGGAAACAGGCTGCAGCCGACAGCCAGGTTAGTTAAAACAAAAATGTGCGTGTGAGAGTGAGAGAGAGAGAGAAATGTTACATTTTGGAGGCAGTCAACAAATTAAAGACCCATAGTAAGAGTCAGGGTATCTGAGTGTGTGTGAAGCACCATATATAAGGGTACATATGGTCATCATCTGCTAGTAGGTATCACTGGTAGCACTGGTGTCGCAGGTTAATTCTCAGGTTTGATTGTGTGAAAAACAGAGATGAAAGCTTGTCACTAAAATATAGCTTTTAAATATACTGGATTTAAACTTCATATATTTGATTTTTCAGAATGATGAACAAAAAATGTAACGCATTGAAATGTAGGGAAGATTTTCTGTTCATCAAACATAATGGACAGCTGTTGGCTTTCATAGTTAAAAAAAAAAAAAATCTACATTGACTGGTTGATAATTCCTACTCAAAATATATTCCAAATCCACATGGAAGCACTTAGTAGTTTGGGTAGGTTGGTGTGTAGGCACAGCTGACTGAACCAAATATCAAAACACTTGTTATTCATTCATTCTTTTTTTTTTTTTGTTACACAGTTTCGATTGGTGGCTGATGTAAACTCTCTTGACAAATAACAATATTGAGTCTAGCAAGTCAAAAACAGCCAGCTTTGATCATAATATTGTATTAGTTAACAGTAATGTGGCTTTGTAATGAGTGTTTCAGTATAGTGTTATTTCAAGCCCCCGGAAAAGCTTCACTGCTCCTTGTCATGTATTCTTTAAGTCTCTGAACTCTGTTTGAAGGACTGAACACATGTCTTCCAAAGAAACTTCCCTCATTTCATTTAATGAGGATTGTGGTGGAGAGCTCTCTAACATGTCGGCTAAGATCTCCTATAGGTGCTCAGTTGAGTCTTACTCTGGTGCCTGTGAACGCTGTAACATACGAGTCACATCATTTTCATCACGTCAGTCAGTTAGCCTTCGAGCCCCGCATGGAATCAACTGTATTAATTAGATTTCCTCTGTATGTCACAGCCTGATGAAAAGAGCTTGCCATCACAATACAGGTAGTTCCCCCAAAACACTGGGCTTGTCCTGAATGCCATATTTTGGGCATCTAAACTCTACTGAGGATAATCTTCAAGCATTCAGAGCTTTGACCGCTAATTAAACTGCTAATTGAATACCAGAGAGTAGCTCCATTTCTTGCTCCCCATCACTCTTTTTTCCTCTTTTTCGGTGTAGCCAATCTAACGTCTCCTTCCTCTTCAAAAAAAGTTAGAATAAAACACTGATTTGGATGATTAGTTTTGGAAACCCTGAAGTATTCAGGCCAGCCCAATGGAACACACTGGGTAATCTAAGATGTGTTTCATGGGATTATCTAGAGCTTTTACCTCCTCAAAGTTAAGCGTGCACAGGTGAGATGAATCCCTGTCTAACAAAGTGCAGGAATCTGGGTCTAATGGTTACATGTGCCATGAGTTTTTTCGGGATGACTCCAAACTGGCAAAAGATAAAACAGTTCAAATATCTGCAGGAAAGAAAGATAATTCCTCTGCATCAGTAATTCAACACAGTGAGTATTGTATTACATTAAACCCTATTACGGTTTGTCCCACCCATGATTTGTTAAAAAAAAAAAAAAAAAAGAAAAAAGTCCCAGATGATACGTAGCCTTACATTCCAGTATCACTGTTATTCTGGTATTTCTGTCAGCTGTATTTGTGTTTTTTTGTTATTGTCTCGACCTGGTCATTTACAAATTCTCCGCCTGTGTTCCTGCCTTCACTCCAATCTGATCTGTATCCAAAAACACACTTTGTTGTAGCTGAGCTGTAGTTTCCTATGACATCATGGCATCATAATCTAAGCAGTAAAATCACGGCTGGGTTTGATCTGTTGTACTTGTTCATTTGATGGATGGTTGACTGTTGATACCTCACAGATTTTATTAACACACATACACACGCACACACACAGACAGACGTACACACTCAGGCTCTCCCAACATTCACTTCAGCCAGACGGGTGTGTGAGAGTGTTTCGTGTTTGGCTGTTGACAGCCAAGGTGCTCTTTTCATCTCTCCCGGTGTGCCGACAGGCAGCGTGCTTTCTGTGCTGGACAACATGGTTGTTCAGTAAACAAAAACAAGTCGTTGAATGACTCAGAGGGAGAAAGAACAACAGAGACTCGCCCTGATGCCTGCTGTTACTCATTTCAGACTGAGCTAGGCACACATGTGCAACTTAATCAAGTTTGATTATCAAAGAATTTTCTTCCTGCAAAATGTCTCAAGAATGTTGAGCCAAGAACGTACTAATGGCCACCAAGGGAGTCTTGAGTAGTTTCCCCTCTGCGTTTAAGTTGACCTTTGTCACACATTCCTAAAATGTGAAGGGTTTGAGGTAAAGATACATTTTGCATTTACCTACTTTTAAGCTTTGCATCTTGTCGTGTTGAAAGGCAATTCATATTGTGAAATAAAACTTTAAAATTGTTTCAAGCTACTTTCAATTTCTTGTTGATGTTTCTGTTATAAATTGAGACTAGTTCATTCTTAAAAGTTTCTTGTAGTATGTTTAAAATGTTTCTTTGGTGTCGATGCTTGTGACATAATGAGTTCTCAGCGTAAAGAGTGCTTTAAAAGAAAAAACTGAACTTAAAATGAGTGTGTGATCTTTAACATATGCTTAAACTACAGATCAGTGTGTTACTGTTGCTTCCTGTCCTTCAGGTGCGGATCGCGCTGCAGATGGAGGATGGCTCTCGGCTCCAGGATTCCTTCTCGAGTGGACAGAATCTTTGGGACCTGATCACACATTTCCCCCAGATCAGGTGTGTGCATGAGCATGTACACGTGTACAAAGTTTATGTGTGTGGGTGTGCTTTTGTACGCGTTTCATTGGGAAGACCAAACAGAAAAAATGGAGGACATTTTTACAGAGTTCTTTTCTGGTTCTTCAACCTTCTCAAGTCCCGGTGGTAAGGGGAAACGTATCAGCTAGGGAACGGACTTTAGTGCAACACCGGCACTCTCTATTTAGTGAATGCCCTCAGTTCACGCTTGTTCTACCTCAATTTATGTCACTCTCCCTTTTCACCTTCTTTGCCTCAGTTGGGTTCCTTTTCTTTTGCAGTGTAAAGTTTCCATAGTTCTTCCAGTTGATCCACCGCTACCTGGGGATAGTGATCGGGGAAAACAATGCCTCCTCCTGTTTTGGTTGTGTGATGGCTGATGCGCGCTTCCTTTATGCCACAATTCAACCTTCAAATACATTGATGGTGCCGTTAACATGCCATTACGCTGGAACAAAAAGTTCAAGAATAAAATGTCTCTGTGATTGGATGCCTCCCACCTAAATGCGGCTTGAGAGGCATAGAATGCGTTTTCGTGTCATTTTATTATCCAAGCCTCAGAAGTGCTCCTGTGAGTCATCTGACATTGTCTAAGGAGAAATTTAAGAAATCTCCTTTACAACTTTATTCAATGTCTGCACATCCCTAGTAGAGTAGTAGAGACGGTGGATGACTGACGTGTTTGTGTGTGTGTGTGTCTTTGCCCATGCGCTGTTTTGCCAGAGAGTGATGGTTGCCATTGTGCAGGAATGATCAAACACTTTGTTAAATAACATCCCTTCCTCTCTTCACTCCTCTACTGCAGTTCAAGCTTTCCTACACATCACCACTACTCATTTAAACACATACAGGCTCACACACATGCAGCTGTTACTCAGTAGTTCCAGCTGTGCGGTCCCAGGTGCTCGTGCATCCGTCCAGTCCTCATCTCATCTCTATTAAATGACATCACTCCCTATCCTGATCCTTTTCCAGGGAAGTTACGCTTCCATGAAATGAATATTAGCCCCACACCAGCGTAAAAGTTCTGGGAATGTTGTGAAGCAGAAGGGGGAAAGCTTTGATTTTTCTAGAATTGAGGAGAACAATAGTAAAACATTTATGGTTCAATTAGTCTCAACACGGGATTGTGCGCACATGGTTTACACATGCAGACAGCGTGCCACTGCATCGCATGAGGTTTGATTGTAAAAATCACGGAGCTGATTTTCTAGAACAAGGGAAAGTTACTTCTGTGTTTGGTTTTGTCACTGTGAAAGCCAATAAAAAGAATTCATCCATAATTTTCATGTCTGTTTTTCCTGTCGGCGCCACCTGATTCCAGTGTGTTGGAGCTGTCTGAGTCAGGATCCACCCCCGTGTGTGTTTACATGAGAGACGAGGTATGCAATGTTCCTTTAACTCTGCCTTCGTTAAGAGATGAAAGTGATTTTTATTGTAACAAAGCCATGTGTGTGTAGGTGAGTGGGGAAGAAGCACTCAAGAAGGCCACTCTGAAGTCTCTGGGTCTTACAGGAGGAAGTGCCATCGTCAGGTAGACTGTTTGTGTTCCAACTGATTTAACATGGACCAACAGCATGAACAATGTAAAGTTGAGAGTTTATGCTGTTCTTTGTTTTTCTGTTTAAGGTTTTTACTTAAAAACAACAAAGCACAAGAAGAAGAACATGGCGGGGAAGCCACTGAAACACCTGCTATACCAACCACACCTGCTGCCAAGGAAACCAAGCCTAGCCAGCCGTCTCAGCCTAATCCTGTTCCTTTGCATCCAGAGACGTCAACAACAGAGGTGCCAATTAAAAATTCAAACCTCGATAGGCCAGTGCCAACCGACCCTGCGCCCCCTCCCACTTCTGCCACAAGCACACTTCCTGTTAAACAGGAAGAGGTTCCAAATTCCCATGATGCAGTGCGACCAAAGGTTCCTCCCGCGGAGAAAGGATTGTCAGAGGAGGATGGTGAGAAAGCGGGGCCGTCAGGACTGAACTCTCACCCATCTGCCTCCTCCTACTCTGCCGCTCCCTTCATTCCCTTCTCTGGAGGCGGTCAGCGCCTCGGGGGTCCCGGGGGAAGCGCCGCAGGACGCTCATTATCTTCGTCCTCATCATCCTCATCTCTGGCTGCTGTGACTGTTGCAGTAGAATCACCCAAAGCCAAGAAAGCCAAATCCAGCCACAGTTCCAGCACCAAAGTAAGCTGTACCACGACAAGCGGTGCAAATGCACCTTATACAGTATATCATTCTAGGATTATTTAGTTTTCTCCATCAGACAGAAATACATTTGCAAACCTCACTTTGCATGTTGAGAGTATTACATTTTTAGAAATCAATCATGGCACGATTCATCCAGCGTTTACGTTTTGGCGAGTTGTCATGAAATTATAGATGTTTACATTTTCATTTTTTAGCACTTTAAGTAATTCAAGTTGGCTTAAGAAGTGATGATCGTTATGAGGTATGCTTTACAGCTAAATAATCTAACCTTTTTCTGAGATTTCTTCTCAAGCTGTTGTGTACAAGATCAAAAGTACATTTTAACTTGAAACTGCTAAACTTGGCCATGGGCTGTATTGGCCAAAGTAGTTTTTGTGTTTGATGCAAGCAAACTTCTGTAGATTACATTATTTTACTATAGACTAAAAGTTCATTCTTGTCTCTGCTCTTCAAGTAATTTAGTACTTCTTAATTGAGTAGCTTTTTGTGTTCCTTTTATAGCGTCAAGCCACTGCCAACCAGCCGGACGAGGACATGGAGCAGGGGGAGGAGTTCTTGGAGGTAAACCTATTTGTTTCCAGTTTTAACAGGTTGCCTGTTGATTTAAGTTCATGAGCTTTCCTTTAATGAGCCTTGAACTTAATATTATTCTGCAACTCGTCAGTTTCTTAAAAGTGTCCTAATTGCCTCCAAGAGCTGTGTGTCACTGGCAACCCAGTCAAATCAATGGAGAACCACCTGTCCCCTTTAGTTCAGACAGTATCTTTGTCTCCCGTCTTTCCCTCTGCAGACATGTGCCTCGCAGTTTGAAAACCTCTGCTCGATAAAAAGTGATGATATTTTGATATCTCCTTCCTTACGCTCACTCTGTCTCTGCAGCCAGTAGAGCGGGAGCCTCTCATCTACCACCTGGACGCGATGTCCCATCACTCGGAGGACCACGAGAATCTGCCCGACCAGTTCTTTGAAGTGACGGTGGACGATGTGCGCAAACGCTTCGCCCAGCTGAAGAGCGAGAGGTGGGAGAAGGAAGTGAATGGAAGCAGTTGAGTGACTTGGGGTCAGAGGACTGCGTGTGTGATATTTGGTATAAATACCTTGTTGCTGCAGAAACACGTCTGGATCAGATGTGTTTCCTGCGCCGTTTGTAACAGATAATTAGTCAGTTTGGCATTTGGTCCTTGCGGTGTCGTGTCGATGTATAACCCTTAATTGCAGAATACCATAGCAGTGATGAGAGGCCATAGGCTGGGAGAATGGCGGGCATCACTGCGTGCGTTTTTGAAGTTCTTCTTCTTTTTTTTTATTTATTATGAGTTTGAAGTTTCTATTTATTTATGAGCGCTTCTTCAAAACAGATGCGGAGGAGTTTACTCTGCGCTCTCTGGAAGTGGCCGCAGCAGACCACAGCTGCTGAGACACTGTGTGTGTTTGTAAACATGCTCTCATTTATAAGACACTACAAAAGCCTTCTAAATATGGCATCCAGGGAGCAATTAGTGCGCCTGTTCTGTGCAGACGTTTATCTTCCAGCCATCGACCAAACACCGTCAGGTTGAGACCACACCGCGTACGTCCTTTAATCTCCGTCTACATTGACTTAGCCGGCTGCCTCATGGCTACGCTACTACTGTGTCAATGACTGCAATTACAGAGGGTGGAATTAAGCAGACCACAGCAATTCGTCTCGAGCCTCCGACGCGCGCGCACACACGCACACACACACTCACACGCGCACACACGCACGGCCACACACGAGTCGGGGTAGAGGACGAAACATTTTGTGCTCATCTTTCCCCCTGTTGACTCCTGCGGTCTGCTTTTTATTTCACAGCTCGTTTCATTAACCGCGTCTTGTCTCTTTCTCTCCCGTTCCTTTCAGGAAGTTATTGGAGGAGGCCCCGCTGATGACTAAATCTCTGAGGGAGGCACAGATGAAGGAGAAGATACAGAGATATCCCAAAGTGAGCAAAATCACCATCCCCTTTTTTTCAAACGGTTGTATGAAATTTGAAACATGCCAGACTCTGAATAACCTGCTGCCACTGTTTGTTTCCAGGTGGTCCTGAGGGTCCAGTTTCCTGACAGACATGTTCTACAGGGCTTCTTCAGGCCTCTGGAGACAGGTGTGTGTGTGTGTGTGTGAGTGTTTGCGTGCATGTGAAGTGTGGAGAGTGTTCATTTCAGCTGGCTAGCCACAGGTATGGCTGCAATGTTAAAGCTCCTTGTGGCTCCCTCACCACATTTATGACTGTAGCCACACCAGAGTGACAGAGAGACGGCAAGAATGAGACAGGTCTGTAATTCCAGGGATTAGATCCACCTCAACACGACAACCAGCTGAACAACACATCTGAGGGAAATTCCAATGCGAAAAATGAATGATGCTGCACACAGTGACTGACTGGAGGTGTTCTGTGTTTGTTGTGTGTCCAGTTGCTGCTGTGAGGCATTTTGTGCGGAGTCACTTGGAGGATCCTCAGCTCAGTTTCTACCTGTGTAAGTGTCATTTCATCTTCCCACTAATTAATCATGACCTCATCAACCGCAGAAATGCATCCCTGCATCCCTGCAGCTCCTTTTGTGAAGGTTTGATGAGTATATGAAAGCATATTTCTGTCCTTTCACGCCTGGCCAGAAAATAACGATTCCAGCCTTTTTAAAAGTTGTTTATAGGTTTTTCCAACATTTCTATCAGATGTCACTATAACCAGTACTGGGTTTTTAAAGCTCATACTTATTATTATTCCCGAAATGAACAAACATTTCTCACCAGGACCCCTATATATGTTCTGAACAACACACTTTATATTTCCATTCACAGTCATAGTTTTCTTATTGGCTAATAAGAAAAGTATGACTGTGACAAAAGGTTGCAGAATGCTCCTGGATAATACTTTTTTTTTTGTCACTTTGTCTTTCTAAATAACATCCACAAACTCATACAATAAGTTTCCTTGTGATGCCAGTGATACTACACACATGGATAAGAGACAGTTAGGAAGCTGATGTTCTTTTTCTTAAGAGATACACATTTTCATACACAAAAGTAAATAGTGTCTCGGCCCTGTCCAAAGATACATGGGTAAGTGTTCAGATGCTGCATGAACAGCAGTGTTGTAAAAAGGTTTTATATCATAAGGATATCGTGAGAAAATATTACTTTGGTTAAAGTGAAAGTCGCCCATAAGAATAGTATTGGAGTAAAAGTGAGTAAATGTACAAGGAAAACTTTGTAAGTTATACATTTACACGTAGGTTCTATGTCAGCACTGTATAGTCGGGGTTGACCGATTGTTGGAGCTGATATTCAACATATTTCTGATCATTCATTTAATTCATTAATTAATTAAATTATTTAAATAAAATTCTCATTACAGATAAATTGATTTTAAAATATGCTACTCTGGCTCTGTCACAGCGTCCAAATCTGCAAAGCTACTGGCAAGATAAGCTATCGAATACATTTGTTGTAAAAAATCCAATATGTGAATCCAAAAATGTAGTGGAGGAAGCTGAAAATGGAGATGCTCCTTGAGTGAATGTACTCTGTTACATTCCATCACTGATGTACAGTGTCTGTTGATGCGGGCAAAACATTGTTATAGAGCCGCATTAGTTTAAGGTGAAAACTGATAATGTAATCTTATAAAAACTTGAAGGTTAAGAAAGGGCATGTCTGCAAACACTGGTCTTCAGTCAGTATAGCTTTTAGCACGGAGTATGTATTTCTAATTTCCACCCATGTTGTTCTTGCTTGTATTTTAGTCATCACCCCCCCAAAAACCATCCTGGACGACCCTTCAGCTACACTGTTCCAGGTAAGATACTGCCACCACACCGCCATTTAAGTCTTCCAGTAACACTTCTTCAAACCACAAGAATAAACAGAACAATTTGTCTCAAACAACCACATCACAGTCGAACTGCACAAAACAACAACTACAAAACTCTGGCGTTCCATCTTTGAAGCTACCTCAACACACACACACACACACACACACACACACACACACACAGACTGTAAAATGTATCGGCTGGTCCCTCTCTCCTCTTCAAAGCCCCACCACATTCCCGTTCTCCCCCTCTTCTCTCGCTCCTCCACACTCTCACACTTGTTCCCCCCTCTCTCCACTGTCCTTGACCCCAGCTGGGCTTGATTTTTCCCAGACTGGCACATGGGGTTAATACAGGCCTCGCTTTGATCTTGACACACACACACACACACACACACACACACACACACACACACACACACACACACACACACACACACACACACACACAGGGCAATGGGCAGCCTCGATGCTTTGTTGAGTTCAGAGCTATTGGAATAATGAAACAGTTGAGAGTGAAGAGACACAAATGGAAAACAAGAAGTTGTCCTCTGTTTGATCAGACTGTACCCAGAAGCCCCTTCTGACACTCGTTGCTCTTTTGTTTTTAGAATCGGTAGAACACTTTCGTCATCCTCCTGTCTTTGCCTCTGACACGTTGACTCGAGCTTAAGTAGACCAAAGAAGACGCGGAGGAATGAAGGGGGGGGAGAAGAAGTAGATTAAAGCGATCCTCTTGTGATGATGAACATGATTCAGATCCTCAGAGGGGCTGCTACGAAAGATAACAATCCTCAAAAGCAAATATGTGTGTGAGAGCGCACGCACGTGTGTGTGTGTGTGTACGCGCCCTGTAGGTGCCATGATCTCTCCAAATCAGATGTGATGTTCTGATGCAAGTCGCCCGTCCCTTTGTTTTTCATCTGTTTGTCCCTTCCTGAACTCTGTCCCTGCCTGTTTATCACTACACGTCCCTGTCCTGTACCCCAACCCCAGCTTTCGCTCTCTCTCTCTCTCTCTCTCTCTCTCTCTCTCTCTCTCTCTCTCTCTCTCTCTCTCTCTCTCTCTCTCTCTCTCTCTCTCTCTCTCTCTTCCTCTCAATTCACCCTCCCCACATCCTCCACCCTCATCCACCACCACCACCACTACTGTCCCTCTCTCCGGCCCTCTCTTGTGCCTCACCCTCCTCCCCTCACCCCCATGTCTCTATCCATTAGGGACTTAAAAGCGTTAAAGTGCACAAAAACAAAATCTTTAATCCCCTTGGTGTCGTGTCACGTCACACACACACACACACACACACACACACACACACACACACAAACACACACTCTGTCTGGCTCCGTTTCCCTGTCTATAGATCAATCTTTGACGCACACACACAAGGAATCTTTAATCTTTTTTTTTTTTTTGGTCATGTCACATAGACATGAGTGCACACACATATGTACTCTGTCCCTCTCTCTCACACACTCACTCACTCACACACTCACACATACAGACACACACTTTAATCACTTTGTGTCATGTCAGGAAAGGAATGTTTCCCAACCCAGAAGCCCTTTGATACCAGGCGTCCCCTCCCTCATCTGTCTCTCCCTCTGTCTTCCATCAGGATCCGTTCTGCCTCTCTCTCTCTCCCTCACTCCATTCCTCTCTCTTATATGTTTTTTTTTACACTGTTTCTCACACACACACACACACACACACACACACACACACACACACACAGGTCTTGTCCAGTCGCGCTCTCTCATCCCAAATGGAAGTGCCGCTGCCAGAGGGAGCGGGATAGCAGGAATGCCCGTTGTTTCACTGTAACACTTTGTTTCCTGCTCACAGGGCTGCGATAATAGCAATTAGGCCAGTGTGTCCCAATTTAGCCAACAGCTAGTGAGGACGAAGGGGGCAGAGAGAGAGAGAGAAAGAGAGAGTGGACAGTGTGTGTAAACCGGGTTGTAGCGAAAGATTAACCAACCTAATCCCAGAGGCATCTCTTTTTACAGTGCTGATTTGAAACGGTACATGGAAAATGTTTCACTGACGGCACGAGCACTGCTGCTGCTAACGGGTCACTTTCATTACATAGTAGTGGGTCGTTTACCCCCCCCCATCCCATTTTTAGTCATATTTTGAATGAAGATGTACTTGATTTCAGACAGGAAGACAAAAGCAGCTTCTGATTTCTAGCCAGCTGAAATGACAGATGGTGCTGGTGGATTTCATTACCTGCAGCTCGCAGTGTGAGGCGATTTAGCTGCTGTGAGTGTTGTGAGTTGGTTGAATATGACTTATGATTTTTCAAGCTGACAGAATAGTGTAAAATGAGTTTTAAATGTAATGCGTGAGAAGACTGAGAAGTAGTAATAAGATGTCACCCTCAAACTTCTTGTTTTGAGCAACTGAAATCAGACTCGAATATATTCAGTTTAAACTGATGGCAAACTGAGAAGAGCAACAAATCCCCTCATCTCAGGAATAAGTGCCGCAGTGACAGAATTTTGCTATCGACTGATAAACTTGTGACAACATCGGTAAGCCCCGGTACACCAGAATAGGTGCTCACTATCTGTAGAGCGCTGTGTTAATTTACTGCTAATGCAACATTTCTTACAGCCTCGGCTTCACATTAAAAGCATTTAGCCGGTGAAACACCAATTGATTTTTATTTTCATCTAGGCTAGACACAGGAAATGCATGTGTTTGGCACGATGAGCATTGTTCACCACTATAATTTATCAAAAATGTGTCTACAGAGCAAAATAACAGTCCTTTTCGCCATTTTCTTGACAGCAGATCAGTTTTAAATATGTCTGGGAGTAGTTTTATTCAGTCTGTGTGAGTAATGAACAAGAAGGAGCTGTTTGATGAAGAGCTGCAGGCGACAGACCGCACACAAACTTCTCTGTGAGGTAATTACATTTCCCTCATTAACATTATCAGGTTACCTATTAGCATGGGTTTGAATCCAACATATTGCCAAATAGGCACTTTTGCTATTCACTTTGCCCACAAATCCTGTCATCAAACTGCCCTTTATCTCGTCGCGTTACAAGCGAAACAAGACTCCTGCTTCTCTACGTCTGGCTGACTGCGGCAGTAGCGCCCATTGTTGCAAATCCATTTTAACGGCAGGAAACGCAGAAAGCGTAGTGCAAATCGGCAGGTACATCTCCATGACATCCGTATCGGCCCCTTAAATCCTGTCCTCTAAAATTACTTTGGTCAATATTGTAACGGTACAGCGCAGTCTAAAGCAAATTATAATTTCTGACAGGATGATGTCAGTTGGGGAAAGATCAAAATGTTTATTCACTTGATATTCCAGACAGGAAGGACCCTGGCAAACTAATCTGGACATCGTCAACAACACAGAGTCTGTACATATCCATCTCCCAGCTAGTTCTCACACTGGTCAAAGGCTCTAAAGTTGCATGATTAGATAAATAGAGATCAGAGACGAAACATAATGAAAAGTAATTGCACAAACAAATCCCTGACAAGTTTGTATCATACCAGTGGTAGATAAAAAAAGAAAAAAAGAAGCACAGTTCCAAAGGAAGTATGTGGAAATCTCTCAGAGTTGAAATAAAAAGGAAAACGGTAAAACGCATTGAAGAGTGACTGTAGTGATTTCATTTCATTGTGCGTTTTTACACCCTTGTCTTTCTTTGGTCAAAAAAATATGAGTCCTCTTTTCTGTGTCTGTGAACATCCACAGTCGATGTAATCATTCTGTAATAAAGATCCTTCCACGTAGACATTGACTAGTTTTGTTTGAGATGAGCTAACTCTTCTTTTTTGATTGATAAACAACTACCTACTATTTCCATGTCAGCTTAAGTCTGCCTTAAAACACACATGATCATATTCATCCCAGGGTAGTTATACAGTTGAGGATACTATTTACTGAACACAGAGGATAAAAAGCAGAAATTACTCGTGGTGTTTGTCTTGAGAATGAAGTTGGTTTGTCTCCATCAGTGGTTTTTGGTCACATGATGACCACCAGCTGAAAGCGCTTTTACCACAACATCATTATTCTGCTTACACGCTCTCTCCTGCGTCGCTCCTGCGTTCCTGTGAGTAAGCACATGAGTAAAGACAGTGTTTTACTTTAACTAGTTTTGTTTGTCTACTTTTCTATTAGAGACGCAGACATGCGCCCCGCTCTCCTGCCTGTCTGTCTGCATCTCCACCGCCATAATTGTACAGTTGGTAATATCTGCCTGCCACCGGTCCATTATAACCATTAAGACGTTCACCAGAGAGGAGTGTTGTGCTGCAGGGGTGAAAGTGTTTTCACTAACCATTTGATTGGAGCTCATTTTGTGGTCTGCTTCAAAGAGCCACGGTTACTGGTTCAGATCCCCGAGCAATGAATCATTTTCAAAAATGAACCTGACTTTCGCTTGGATGTGGTGGCAGCATTTGGTTCGCGTGTCGCTCGAGGCGGTTCTGGTTAGATTTCTCCACTTTTTGCAGAAATTGACCTGTGTGGAAAAACAAACTAATGGCTCCTGTTCACTTCTCCTCTCCCTCTTTGTCTGCAGGCCGACCTGTTTCCCGGCGCTCTGGTGTACTTCGGATCCGACGTTAAGACAGGTTTTTGTCTTTTCGGTTCTTTTCTTTCATATGCTGATTTTTGAATTTAGATACTGGTATATTACTGAGGAATGTTATTTAACAAAACAATAGTTTACATGGTGTGACGCCCTGTGTGTCTGTGTGTGTTTTCTGCACAGACTTTCATTTAAAGAGGGAGCTGCTTGAGTCCTCTGTCTCGGCAATGCAAGCAAATGAGTCCATTGCAAGGTATGTGTACACGTGTGTGGGTTTGTGTTTAAATGTGGGCCTGGCCGTGCGTGCATTTTGGGTGTGTATATGTACTTGTATCCCGCGGCAACCGGCCTATTTTCCTGTCACAAAGCTGTCATCATTGGAATCCCTTTGAGGTTCTGCCTAAACAGCAGGTGCCCCCATGCGCCCTCATTTCCTCCACGCACGCACATACATAAACATACACACACACACACACACACACACACACACACACACACACACACACACACACACACACACACACCATTTTCCAGTCCTTCTAAAGATAGAGCTCGTTTCCCAACAGTGACCCCCACCTGTTGTCCCTTTGCTACTATAGCAAGGTCATCACTCCTCCTCTGGTTTAGATCTTAATCTCACTTCTGGCCTCATTCAAATGATGCTGCCTTAAATAGTTTAACTACTAATTCCTGAAGAAAATAGAAACAACAATCTCTTTTCACCAAAGCATATTTGTTGGTGTCCCTGTTGTTTTCTTACTCCGCCTCAGCTGCATGCTCCAGGCCTCAGCAACCCCCACAAGCTCCACGGACTCTGACGAGCTACCGCCTCCTCCGGAGCCGAAGGCGGACACCAGCGGGCCCACGCATGCTGAGCAAGACCCGTCTGCACACACACAGGCTGCTAAACCTACCAGATCTGACCCGGGCAAGGTGCCCAAGTGGCTCAAACTTCCAGGTGAGAAACGGGGCAGGATGTAGAGCACACACACACACTAAAAACACTCCTGCGCTCATTTTCCGCCACTTTGACACGCGCGGTCCACACAGAGGAAGAAAATGATCCCTTGTTGCCTTTGACTTCTCGTCCGGTTCATGTTAACTCTGACCTTTTATCAACGGACCGTAGCTCATTGATTGGACAACTGCACTAACTGTCGTCCTGTGTCATCAGCACCACGTAGACCATTGTGGTGAACTAAAATTCATGACGCATTTAACTGAACTTTGTGTGTATACGTGTCCTCTCTGGTATCACAAAGATCGCATCAAGAAATAAGTTATTATGGGAATATAAGCGAGGGCATGACAACGCAGAGCACATCGCACTGCCTATTTTTGTAAAAGCCTATGGTAGAAATTTAGAAAAAAGTGCAGTGTCGTCTTTGTTTGTGTGTTTCTTTCATTGTTGCCTAGCACCCCTCTCAGAAGGTTGGATCCTGCCCTCATTCACCTGTATGTTACAGTGGGTACAAAATGGTCTTGCATTATTCTATGGGCCTATTGAACGTGCCCAAATGTAACCCTCATTGCAGTGAACCCCCCTTCCCCCCCAGCTTCGCTCTACCTGCAAATTTTTGAACGAGTGAACGTGAAATGCATCCGTTAAAGCATAACTTAATGTTACATATGTGTAGCTTGATTTGCTCTTTATGGGCTCCTCATGGTGACATTCATCACCGGTCATACTTGGCTGTTTGGCAGATATTGTGGTCCTCAATCCATTTCCAGGCAGAAGATGTTTTCGCTCGTCAGGAATTTTATTTCCTCCACAGCAGCAAAACAATGTTACATCAGAAAGTCTTCAAAGTCGAGCTGGGCTTCATAAATACTGACTTCCTGTAACACATACGCTATAAAAAGAATTGAAGAAACCTGCTAGCCAAGCTACAATTAAGGCTGCAAACAACACATGATGCAACACCAGAACTTTGATGTTGTGAATCCACAATAGTTTTGTCTTTAAATATAAAACAAATACCACTTTTTAGACAGTATTTTCAGGATTAAAGATTGTCTCATCCCCGGCCAACTCAGCAGTGTGTTGAGGCCCCCTTCCTTGCAAGCTGATGATGCTCATATTTCTTTATTAACTAATTGAATCACATAGCAGATCGTATCGTTGGTCTGCTTTGCTTTCGCACCACAAACGAGCCACAGTCTTGGGTTCAGTTTTTTAGTCTGCACCGGAGGTCCACTGACAGCTTTCACGGCAGGCCGAAACGAACCACAGCAACCAGGTTAGACGCGAAGGCTCGGTTACACACTTGACACAGAAACAAGTTATATTACCCCTACAGCCATCCTCCTCAGAGATCAGAAAAGTCGTGGTAAACACACACACACAGATGCACACAAACCCCAAAACCACAGTCAATAGGAAATGGCCCCTTTTGAAAGCATGATTCCTCATGACTCAGAAGATAGGGATGCATGTTAGGATGAACCAATTAGTTCAGGATGGTCACCCCCTCCGGCCCAGGAGACCACTACAGACAGTCAGGGCCCAGGAAGAGAGAGCCTGCTGCTGGGCCACATCACACATCACGGGCCCCTGCGGTCTGTCCGGGCACGGCGCTCTTCTGTTGTTCTATTGTGGTGTCTCTGGTGGTCACTGTATTGATGTTTTTGTTTAGAATAATGCTCCCTTTTCTCTGTCTTTTTTACGTCTTGTTTGTGTTTTTCTGCGCGCTTTATTTCTGGCTGATCTCCGTGTGTGTCCATCTGCGCCTTTTTAACAAAGTTGCGGCTGCTTTCTCTTTCATGAGGAAAGTTGAAAGAAATAGACGGAGGGGAGGGGGAGCTGAACTGGGAGTTATAGACTCCATGTGTGGAACCCCACAGCACAGAGGATACTTAAACAAATACGCACGCACACACATGCACACACACACGCACACACACACACACACGCACACACGCACACACACCATGCAGGACTGTTTGTCCATCACTCTTGATGTCTGGTAGTTTAACCTGTCTTATCAGAGATGATGTGACTGTTGCGATGCTTCCTGAAGGGATGGAGATTAGAGCCGACACTCTCCCAGTCTTCAGCCGTCATGTTGACAGGACTTATTACGCGCCACATGTTGCACACGGCGCTTTGAAAAACAGCCATCGCTGCTCGTTTTTTAACTAATGTACAATGCAGATCCAGTGTCAGTGTTTCAAATACAGCTGCAGTCATATATTATATGATACTGTATTGAATCATATTTTATTTTTCTTTGTACCCTGTTAAATGTAGACCATTATAAAGAAATAGTGGCCTGTATCTTGTTTTCTGGTTATTGTAATAATGCTCAATATGGTATTCAGCACAGTAGAGCTATGAGACAGTTAGCTTAGCATAAAACCTTTCCTAGCTCTGTCCAAAAGTTAAAAAACATGTACCAGTGCCTGTAAATCTGTCTGATTAACACGCCTTATGTTGTGTGTTTAAACCGTACAAAAAACTAAGTGTGAAAGCACTAAGTTGTAGCTTTTCATGGGTCTATGTGCTATTTTCTGGCAATGCACAGTCAGTGACGGCATCTTTAGTGGATAAACATGAGAGCTGTATTGATCTGTCCTCGGAAAAAAAGTGAATATGCTTTAGCCATTTTCCAACGGGTCAAACTATTCCTTTTAATCAGACGAAAAGTGTTAAAAAGTGTCACAATGCTGTTAATTTGTTATGTGCTCAGCAGAACTGTTAATTGCTTTCTCCTGTTTCCTGCACAGGTAAGAAATAACTCTGGTGCTGCGCGCTGACGTGAGGACTTACCACCACGACAGACGTCTGACAGGCTGCTTTCAGACCGAGTAGAGCACTTAAACCTTTGCTGCGCTTTGAGAAAGAGGCTCAACTTTGTGACCACAGCGGACTTAACCCATCGTTGAAGAGGCCCGCACTTGACTAGGTTTTAAAAAGGTCAACAATAATGAGATAAATGACTGAGTGAATAGTGAATATTTCATGGCCAAGATGTGTTTCATTCCGGTTGGAGGAGAGAGTGCTGAAGAGGCTGCGTTTACTCAGCTGGTGAAAATGTAGTGCCGAGTGAATAAAGATTGTTGTACTAAAAATGTGTCTCGTATTGTCTTGTGTTGAAGCTGATAGAGTTGTCTGTCCATTTTGTCACATTAAGGACCTGTCCTCCATAGTCTTGATGGTCGGTCCTCAGCAGCAGGATGTCTCCCATGTTAGAGGGCATTGAGATTCCTTCTTGTTTGACCTGGGCTGGCTTTTGCACACTCAACAATTTTGCCGACACTGATTTATTTGTCACACAAAACCCCCATATTTTGTCAAAAGTGAGTTCAGGCTGGAATCTGATGCTTTTGTTGCCAGTCTTACCATGTGAAAATGTGTTGAGCTGTAGCTTTTCGTTGGAAACAAAATGGAAAATTTACAGTAACTCGGTGAAACCAAACTGCAGTGACAGCAGCTGTGTTGATTTGGTCACCAAAACCAACAAACGCTCATCCTACAGCACTCCTTTAACACAGGTAGCTAAATACCTGTACAGCAGCTAACAAGATATATTAAAGGTGTAATTTGCAAGAAATGGCCAGAATTCAAAGGTGGCTCTGAAAGTACAGGGCATACATGCATTTAATGAAAAATTGTCCATTTGATTTACTTACATCTTTGTTAGTCTGCAGTTCCTCAAAACTAAATAAGTCATTTACTAAATCCAATCATAATGACACAATGATTAGAACTATTGTTTCCTCTGAGAACAGCTTGTTTATTCAGTAATGGAAACGATAAATATTTTTGACTTTGTGTTATTACCGCAATAATATTATGAATATTATACATAGTGCCCCTCTAAGATTTTTGCTCAAGTAATATTCATATCGGTGACCTCCACTTACGCCAAAGTAATATCCATTTGTGTCTGTGTGTCTGGTGGCGTTAAAGAGCAGCTCCACATTTTTCAGCTGCCTCGCTGGAACCGTGGAGACCACAGCTGTGATACAACAGACCTCATGATAACACAAATTCATTGGGCCTCTGACTCTCACACGCTCTGACTTATTACCTGACAGTCCGCTTAATTGTAAACAAGCAGCGTGCGGCCGCATTTTCACATGTTGTCACCATCACACACACACGTAAAGCACGTTCCTCTCCCTCTCCCTCCCCCTGCCGCCTCCTCATTCACTCTTTGAGCTGCAGGAGGAACTTCAAAAGGAGGCCGAGCACAGAGGGGAGCAGGACCCTGTGTAGTATGTGTGTGTTGTAGGAGTGTGAGGGAGGAGTGCATTTCATCCACTTGTCTCACACACACACACACACACTCACACACACACACACACACACACACAACAGTCTCCCTCTTGCAAATTAATTACTTCCAACTGCCCCTGAAGTCTTTGATGCCAAATAAAGCGATGGGCGCTAACAGCAGAGCGGCAGTTTGTGTTGTTTGTGTGTCGGTGAGGAAAGTTTTAACCCACAGCAGAAACTTTATTCTCACACATGGCTTCACACTTCTTTACTTTTATATATAGAAAAAATGAGAAATGTGCATTATTCCTATCCCAAAACTATGATTTTCTATGATTTATTTGAAGTCAAAATATTCCAAGAAAGTCACTCATAGTTGCTCATTTGCTTATTATAAAGACATAATCAAGGGCTGTGATGAAAGCTGTGGTGTCGGCTCATGAGGCCCCAGTCTTTTTATAGCTGCTGCACCAGCGCCTTGCTGCAACAGCAGCCCCTGGTGGCAGCTGCGGCTATGACGAGTACTTCCTCAAGACCACAGCTGCCCTGCTGAGCAGAGATGGAGCAGCAATCAATAACCAAAAGTTGAAAAAAATAAATAAATAAAATCCTTAAATACCTGCAGAAAACACTGGAGCAGCTTGTATTTGTGCTGTCAGCTCGAAGAATTTGCTAGTTTCCAGGCAGTCGATGGTACATTTGGCTTTGATAAAGCGACATTATATGACTTTTATACAGCTTTTAAATCCCCAAACTTTCATCCAATCAGGGCGAGTCTTCAGCTCCATCCCCACAGCTACTGTTCACAATCTCATCTGTACCGCCACTCAGTTATTAAGTAAACAATGATCAAATGATCCTGCTTTATGAGTAAATAATGTGATATACTGTGTGAAAAAGTAACCTCATTAATCTTTATTATCTTTTTTTTTTTATCTCTCCTGTTCATTAACATCAAAGAAATATTGTACCTTTTTTTTAGTGACGAGCATTGATTGGCAGATGCATTTTCCAGCAAACAGAATAACAATTATTTTTTCAACAGCACATAAAAACACGACTGGAGTGTTAAAATTAAGTCTTAAATCCGGTCCTTAGCTGGATAAAGATCCTAGTATTTGGATGCAGCTCCTCAGAATGTCATGGGGAGTGTTAAAGGTGCACTATGTAGTTTTGGAGAAGAAATTCACACAATAGTAATGAGGTAATAATACAATGTTTTGGGTATGACTGAATAAACAAGCTGTTTTCAGAGAGAGATAAGGCCCCAGAACACTGTTTGAAGCTAGAAAGGTGGCAGGGTCCGCCACAACAAAGTCAAACAGTATTAAATTGTGTCGTCCTTTAAGGCCAGTTATTTTATTTTGTTTATTTAGGCATGAAACAAGAGAACAGAATTAGATGATGTAACATGCACATTTATGTTACACCTCTGATAGAGACAAACACCTCTTCAGATATTAAACTACAAACAAAACAAAAACATTTTGTCACCTAAACAATTTCCCTGTCTGGGATCATTAAAGTAATTATATCTATCTATCTATCTATCTATCTATCTATCTATCTATCTATCTATCTATCTATCTACCTCCACTGTCTCCTGTTACCATGAAGAGCAGAATTCTGTTGGCTCCCTGTGACAGTTTAAAGATCAACACCGTCTGTGGGTGTTGTTTTTCAAAACATCATTTGCATTCAACAACCTGACCTGTACACGCGTCTTCATGTTTGCTGAACTGAACTCTGAATTCAAACTATCTTTTTTTTAAGTTGAACTCTTTGGACCAACGTTGATCACGTCTGCTGTCTTCACTGCCACTGTGACAACTTCACTGTAGTGACATGGACAGAAACCTGGTAAGAGTTTCTTATTTGACCTATTTGACTTTTTTTTTTCAGCACTGTGCCTCTCCAGTCCAGCCAAATATTTGCTGTAATTTCTTAATATTGTTGTCTAAAGCTTAAAAAAACATAGTAAATCATTAGAAAACAGATTCATTTTCATACAGGATTAAATGAATGCATCATCAGTAACTGATGTATCCAGTA
>CAEMYA010000115.1:3724025-3738899 GCA_903131615.1 Diplodus sargus
ACCTTCCTTGCAGTGTTATAATGGGGTCTCTAGCACATTAAGACATTGTGCCTTTTTGCCCAGACTCGCATGTAAAAGGTCATTCCAAGCTTTAAAACACCTGTCAGCGATGTCCTCAGATCCCTCTGGTCCCCTCTGTTTATTTCTCTGTTGTTTGTGTGTCGTGCTTAAGAACATTGTGTAACCTAAACCCCAAACTTAACTATTATTTTAAAACTCCTGTAAACACAAATGGCAGATTTTATATTTTCTCTCACAAGGGGAATAGAGAAATTCATCTACACAATAAAGAATATACTGCTATAGATTATGATGTAAAGGTTTTACATCAGCAATCAATCCGTCCTACTTTTTGTATCGCTCTGTTTATTTTTATCCCCATGTTTCATGTTACGTATTGTTTTGTTTGGCATGTCAACTACTTGAGTTGGTCTGTCAAAAAGCCAATTAAAGAAGCAGAATGAAGTACTTTTGCCCCTGACTTGATTGAGAGTCTGTTTTTGCTCTCAAAATTCAGCACCGCTTTTAATCAATGTCTTGTTTTCCAACTCTGTTTGTTTTTGGTTTATTTATAGTGTGAGATCTCCCTTCGACAAAGATTACCTACACTCTACCAGTCAGTAATTAAGAGGCACTCTGTCCTACAGATGGCGCCCTATGATCACATGACCCATTTGCACGCCTACTTAAGATCAAATTACCCTCTTCACATAACTGCCAGTTGAGAGTGACTTAAAATTGACACTGGACTGACATGGCATGTAACCACACCTCCTCACTTACTGCTAACTGGCCAAAGCTGCAGTGCTACAGTTGCATGTTTCACTCAGTCGTCATCCAAAACCCTCCCTATGTCTTATGTAGTCCCCTCTGGCACGTCATCGGAGTCTTCTCCTCCTAAAGTCTGTAGTTAAATGTCATAAAAAACCAAGACTTTTTCTGTCCTCACTGGCCTGGAGGTGCATTTTGATTGGCTGTTCTGAGAGGAAACATGGTCAAATTTTAGAAGCTTTCTGTCAGCAGGACATATGAATGTGAGTGGGATCAAAGATTTCACTGCAGACCCTGCTTTCCCCTCTTCAGTAGTGCCCATACCATGTGTAAAAAAAATAATACTCCAAATACTCCACAAGTATGGTAATACAGTGATGTGTCCTCTGTGACTGATATGATTATTATGACATTATTGTTAATTATGTATGTAGCATTTTGTTGTGATCATATGGTTGAGATTGAAGTTTGATTTCTGTGTGTGCAGTTTGGTAGTCCAGTGGTTCTCAAACTAAAGTTTGGGCACCCTCAAAGGGTCACAAGATAAACACGAGGCGTCCTGAGGAGACTGAAAAGAAAGTTCTGCTCCACATATTTGTGTAGATATTTTTAAGCTTTTTTAAAATTATTTTTTGGGCCCCAAAGAGGTAATTAAATGTAACCATCTGAGAAGTTTAAAGGGGAAATGATTGGCGCTGCAACGTCATCGTCCGCACCCAGGTGACTTCTGCAAGTTAACGAAGTTGGAAAGTCTTTTGCTGGAAGAATGATGAAGCTATTCGTAATCCCCAAATAAAATCAAAACAGACTGGTCCTTAGAGTCATGCCACATCTCATATCTTGCAGCCTTTCCAGAAGGTTGTTTGAAATATAAGATACGTAATAAAATACAGCTGTGAGGATTAGTCAATCAATGGAAGATAATCAGCTATTTGATGAAAGATGAATTAAAGTTATTTTTTTTGCAAAAATGGCAGAAAATGTTTTCAACTTCTCAGGTTTCTGCTTGTCTCTGTTTTGTACGCTGCTGTGAGAAGGACCCGAATATCTTACTTGACTAAAAGTAAAGATATGGTGATGAAAAATGACTTTGGTGAAAGTGAGAGTCACCCGCAGTTCTTGAGTAAAAGTCTTACAGTATCTGATATAAAACGCACTTAAATATCAGAAATATTTTCTTTGCAGTAAATTGACTCTGGTATCAAAACAAGTACAAGTGAAACTATACATACATCTATTTGCATGTAGCCTACAGAGTGCTATGGGTGGATCGCAAAAATTTACTTTTGAGGAAATGTACATAGCTAAATTGCATCACTAGTTTTATATCATATGAAATTGAACATCTTTGGGTTTAGGACAAAACAAGGGATTAAACATCGTCACCTTGGACTTCACAATATTCTCACATTTTATTGACGACTATTTGCATATTGATCTTTAATGAAAATAATTCTTTGTTGCAGCCGTGGACGTAATGCGTTTGTGGAAGTGCTAACAAGTCATCTGTAATGCTACAAGCTGGACAGATTTTTTGCAAGAGGTCACGGTCACAAGCTTAGCAACAACTGGTTTAGTATTTGCATTAATGAATGTTATTTTGTAATCTTAGTATTGTAAATGTTTTTGTGTGAAAATCTTAAAGAATCAGCTGTCAGATAAGCGTCGTTACACTCTGAGTGTTGGAACTAACTATCAGGGAGTTGTGAATGAGTGGGATGGTCGAGGAGAGCCGTGCAGTCATATTTGGGGATGTTATGAAATTGGAGTAGCTGCAGCAAACTTGAAGTCTGTGAAGCACTTTCTAGATATTTGGGCCCACTCCTGCACTCCAGGCTGCTTTGCTACATTTTGGATTAACAGATGCCACTTTGTGTTGGAATGAGATAGGCCTGTGGGTCTATTCAGGCAATACACAGGTGCATAATGGCAGAGTAAAAATGATGGGAGCAAAGTGACGGTTTGTGAAGAGCCATGTCCTCATTATAATTGAACAATTTATAGCTGTTGTAGGATTAGTTTATTTTCCTTAAACGAATACACACACCAGTGTCCCTTGATTAAATTGCAGGCCCGCCAGCTCGCAGTGCACTCGGGCTGTTTATTTGTGCGTGCAATGGTTTTTCCTGCGCCGCTGAAGTGTCTTGGTAATCCCCCTTTTCTTCCGAAAGGTTATTCTCCGCTCGCTCCTGCCTCTGTCCGTTAAGATTAGCCATTCCTGGAGAGACTTCCATTTGCCTCTCATTATTAGACTTCTTTTACCTTGCGCTGGTCGGGCACCTCTCCTACACCTCAGGTGAAGAGGATGTGCTCTGTGTCAATCAGCTTGACACAGGCAGAGGGTCTAAGATGGCAGTTCAATGGCAGATAATCCTGAGTGGAAAGTTTGGACTGTGTGCCTGTGTGTGAGAGTGAGGGAGTGTGTGTGCTCCAGCCCAGCATGGGCTTTCTATCCACAGGTAGGCCAGATGCTACCTGTCATCTCCATTCAATCAATGTAATCACTGACCTTTGCAGGAACATGGTTGTTTGCATATCGTATCGAGGCCAAGAGGAGTGCCAGAAACCAAGACGAGTGAAAAGATGGAAAGGGCTTTTTCTGTCTCTCTCTGCTCCATCACCACCACCAAACATCCTCCTAATCTTCTCTAAAAGTACAATCTCAGAGAGGCGAGCGTGGAGCGAGGTGTTTGTGGACGGACAGTCTCCCATGTTCCTCTATTTTTGTGTTGTCGATAATGTGTGTGTGCATGTGCATGTGTGTGTGTGTGATCTCCGGGCCGATACAGTATCAGCTTGGTGCAGCTGTCTGCCGAAACGGTCGCAGAAAGAGGAAGCTCCGACAGTTAGCACACAGTCAGTGAATCTGCACTATGGGCTTCCCTCTCATGCCCGACTTGCAGTGTGCAAGTACAGAGGATTCCTGCAGAGATGCACCTTTAGTCTGCTGATGCTTATCTGGGAATGAGACAGGCACAGAGGTGTGTGGGAGTGGACGGATATTATCTGTCCTCTGAGCAGTGGTGGAACAAATACTCAGGTCTTTTACTCAAGTAAAGGCAGCAATGCAAGTATGTAAAGTGCAGTTGGATTATTGTGTCTGCAAAAACTGCATAAGTATCATCGAAAAAAAAAACATACTCAAGTATTAAAAAGTAAAATCAGTCATTGTACAGAATTGCCTCTTTCAGAGTGTTGCTGTATTATTGATTAGATAGTATAGAGTTGGATTGTTATAACTCATGCA
Source organism: Diplodus sargus (assembly GCA_903131615.1). Lineage (NCBI taxonomy): Eukaryota > Metazoa > Chordata > Actinopteri > Spariformes > Sparidae > Diplodus > Diplodus sargus. The sequence continues at coordinate 3,728,044 of CAEMYA010000115.1, forward strand.
TTAACATTAAAGCAGTATTTTAACGCTCTGGTGAACGTCCTTATGTACTGGTGTTGGGCAGTTTTATGTCTAAAAAAAGAAATATGTTTTAATAAAAAATAATGTAATTCCCTCTTCAAATCTGTGAATGAACTTGTCTGCTATAGTTTTTAAAAAAGAAAAAGAAAACATGTTGCCATCTGATTTGTAGTGGAGTACTCTTCTTCAGTACAATTCTGAGGTAGGCTACTTTACTTGAGTGTGAATTTCTGCTACTTCATACTTCCACTCCACTACATTTTGGAGGCAAATATAGTACTTTTTACTCCGCTATATTTATTTGATAACTTTAGTTACTAGTTACTGTGCAGATTACAGGCTGTGTCAGAGCCAAAGCAGGGTATTTTTTAAAGTTGCTTATTTTGTGGGCAACCGGATTACACACAAATATTGATTACTGACAATCAGTAAAATGCTGAATACATGTAAATATATGAATGATTTACTTCTACTTGCGCTTTTGATTCTTAAGAACATTTAATGTCTGATAGTACCATTCATATGTGTGACTTCAACTTTTACCAAAGTGATTATTTTACAAGATATCTTTACCGTTTCTCAAGTATAACGTTTGGGTACTTTTTCTATCACTGGTGTTGTAAAAATATAATGTAGGACATAAAATAGAAGTACTCATCTGAAAATACTTAAATGCAGCACTTCACTGAATGTGTGTATTTACTTACTTGCCCGGGTTTCCGAACAGATTTTCAGGGGTGAAAACTGGTGCAGGAGTGATAATTAGCAGTAAATGGAAATATTCAGTTAAAGTAAACATACATCAGAATAGTTAAGTGCAGTACTCAAATAAATGCGCGTAGTTACTTTCGTTTATAGCTTGTTACCTCCCCGCCCCCCAAGAGCTTGTATTCATCAGTACTGTGTACATGGGTGAAATAACACATCTTCCTCTCACATAAAGTATTTGCTGATGAAACGTTTGAAGCTCCATTGGATGAAAAATTCATAAAATGATGCTTTGAAAAAGTTGCTAACAGATCCTGAAAACACCTCACCCTGCGATGACGTAAACAGGCTGCATGATTAGATTTGTGCTAACTGTGAGTCATTTCTAAAAAAGTACCTCATGAAAATATGCCTCCACTTTCAGCAGCCTGGCAGAGATGTCTTAAAGAGGAGATATCAGTCGCTGAATAATACCAACTGCTTTTTTAATAAACTGAGAGACATTATCTGGAAATAGGCTGCTCATATTGGATGAGTGCTTTCTTGTCTTGTATCGAAAGTCATTAGTCCCTCAGAAAGGGAAATGCAGTATTGATAAAATACTTTATGTCGGCACTAATAGTCTTGTTTTTAAATTATGCTGTAATTGAGGAATGATAGTGTGTGATGTATGATCAGTCTAGAGGTTTATGGCACTGTTTGTTTTCTTCGGTCTTTAGCTTCTGTATTAAAAACAGATTGAAAAAGAGGGATTTTCAGGTTGTCAGGTAGAAAACCAGACATTTAAAACTCGAGATGGCTGCAAAAGTGTAAAAATGCACAATTGCTCAGATTCAGAAACTACATGCACTTGTTTTTAATCCCTTGGTATTCATATTATTAGTACATCTGTTGATTACAGCTTCCATCAGAAAAATATTAATATTAATATTAAAAATATCTTTATACATATCTTCATATCATTAAATTTTTTGTAAAGTGGTGAATTCTTTGTTCTCTGGACCCTGACTCAGGAACTCGTCATCTTAATACTGCATTATCATGTCCTTTATTTAGAGGAAGCTCAACACTGATACAAATCTACATGTCATGTAGATGTTTGCTGTTATAAAGCTTATCAGCAGGAACAAAAACCGGATCTGTATAAAGTTATTTACCTTTCTCAGGCCAATCCTCAACGTTTGGTACAGTGTCATTTTTTTAATAGATAAATTTGTAGATTTTGTGTGTTACATTATCTCTATTTATTCACATGTTCTAATATGTAAAATATTATTTTCTTCCACTTTGAAAAAGCCCAGTTTTATCAGTCAGTTTGTCAGTTTTTTATTAAATCACAAAAGAATTTCAAATGTGGGGAAAAGGCAGATATTATCTTTAACTCTGGTGTGATGTTAAAGGGGCACTATGTTATTTTGGAGGAAAAAAAATCTAACTCAAAATGTAAATATCTACAATAATAATGAGGTAATAGTACAAATGCAGAAATATTGATTCCCCCCCACCCATCCCATAACTGAATAAACAAGCTGTGGAGAATAATATCCCCAGAACACTGTTTGAAGCTAAAAAGGTGGCAGGGTCTGCCACATATAAACAAAGCAAAACAGTATGAAATTGTGTTTTCCTTTTAAGGTCATTTGTTTATTCGATTAACTGAGTAATGTAAACAAAGAGATGTTTGATTATTTAGTTTTGTTTAGGTATGAAAACAGTACTACATTGTCCCTAACGATAACCAATGAGAATGACAGCATCAGATGTTATTTTGTATTCCCTCATTCTGAGCTATTGTTGGAGCCAATCGGCACTTCAAATGTGAGCTCTAAGTTTAGACACTTGCATGGAGGAGGGGCTGCCTGTCACACACCGACTGTTGTTACAACAGTCCATCACACAGTAGTAGTGTCTCATGTCTCTTTAAATGCGGGCTGCGTTGATCCTTCATGAATGAAACCATGTGATCCAAACATCAAATGACGTCTGGCGCCTCCGACCATAGACTAAAACAAGCGAGGAAGGAGTGGATATATCTAGAGAGCCGCGAGAAGGCGTGAGCGGAAGAAAAAAAAAAAAACATTTCTTCAACTGTCTCTCTTCACACCGGGTCGACCTACCGTCGGCGAACCCCGACCCTCGAAGGTGCGGTGGGCGAAAGGCGCCGGTTTGACTTCTGGTGAGTCAGCTTTATCGAAATCACAACTGTAATTCTTTAAAAAGTGCTGAATATAGAGGTGTTGTTTTGCTGAGTATGCACCGCGACCGCCGCTGCCATGCCGTTCCAGTGCGGTCGCCGCTTGTGTTGCCGCTTGTCCCGCTGAGCGCCGCCGCCGCCGCCGCGCTGTCCTGTTCCGCCGAACTCACAGCGGCACCGCTGCCGTTTAAAGGGCAGCAGCCCGGTACTGCTGAATCATCACGATCCAGTCGTCATCCAGACCCGTACATGCGGGTCGGTGGCTCGAAAGGCCACGCCGGCCGACCGACCGACCGACCGACCGGCGATTTCATAATAACACAGACAAAGGGGGTGCACGCTCCGTGCGGCTGTCAAGCTTAAAAAAAGAAGCCATGTGTCGGAATTAACCCAGAGGACCGTGCGGGAGCAGGTCGGCTTCCTGTGCCGTCGGTATGCCCGGGGATTCCCTTATGTTGTGGCTACTACATAGCTAGATATTTAGATATTGTGAAAGTAAGAACAACGGGGAACGTTAACGGAGAGAAACTACTAAGCACCTCCAATAACAACACACAACCTCCACGTTAGCTTCCCCCACTGTCCTCTCTGCTCGGGGTGCTGAAGCGGCAGCGGTGGACACAGACTGGAAGCCTCCTGCTGTCGCTTCACAAAATTCACTCGCCTGTCGCTTCTTCTCAGGTAAGATGGCCAGTCAGCTGTTCGTCAGTCAACTGTGCCGGGCTTTGGTTTAGTTTAGTTTAGTTTAGTTTATTTTATTTTTTTTTGTTGCCGGTTCACTGGCTCTCCTGGTTGACATTTGGTCCGCTCGCCTGCTTGGCGGCGATGACAGTAAGTGAAAGGTTCCGCGGCGACAACAATAAACAAGCGCAGCTGTCACCGTGGTGTGTTTGTAACTGTCAGGCGTCCGGCGGCGGCTAGCTACAGAGCGTCCTCACTGTTAGCCGAGTGACGGAGCGGCGACAGGGACTGCTCCTGACATTTGCTTTGTGTCAGCCGCCGTTCCTCCGGCGGGCCTCCGCTTCACACATGTTAACATCAGGTGCTAAACGCGAAGTGACTCGGGTTGTTGTTTTTTTTGTTTTTTTAAACGCAGAGAGTCGGTGTATTTCCCGGCGTGCCCGGTCGTACGCCGGTTGGCTCGCGGCAGAGATGCTGATTCATCACAACGTTGTTATTTCTCAACGTCTGCGCGAGCCGAGCGGAGGCATGAGGGAGCCATGGCAACATGGCACCGGCGGCAGGCGGGCGGACAAAGGTCTGGAGCGAGGGAAGGAAGAGCTCGGTTTATATCGGGGGCTTGGCTCTGAGATGAATAGGCCCGGGCATGGAGCGGATGTTGACGTGTATATGTGATCATTAGAGCTCATGTGGGCTGAGGAATGAGTGTTTAAAAATGTCATTAAGCGCTAAATTTGCTCATTTTCTTTTCTTCCAGTGAGGTTTGGTTATCACAGCAGGCTCAAACACATATTCAGACAAAGTGGATTTAATGTGTGTACACTGGCAGGATACATGTGCTGTAAAAGATTTAGTTGCTTTACTCTGGGGTTATTATGACTTTATTAAACCTGACTCTTTTTTTTCTTAAAAGCTCGTCTAAAAGTATACAAGTCAAAATGTGACCTTGAAAGTGTGAATGTTGGTATTTGGATGAACACAAATGAAGGCTGGAGAGGAGGACACACATCCCCATGGCGGCTAATGTTGAGCATTGATTTGCTCATGAGGCCACACAGACATCTGTGCTAAAAAAAGAAAGCACCTCAATGAACTGTAATGGCTGCAGCGGAATATCCTCTGATTGATCGCTTGTAGATGGGCCATTATCTGCTGCCTGGTAGCAACCCATGAGCATCGCAACTCCTAAACACTGAGGAGTAATAGGGAAGCTCTGTGGGCTCAAGAAAAACAGAAACTTCACCCCCTAATGACTCCATATCAGCAGCTTTAGTTAGAGTCAGCACTCTGCGGAGTGTATCAAAAGTATGTAGTAAGCAAGTTGGCAAGTACTGTAATAGAGGGTCATAATGATGAAACAGTTGTATCAGTACTGGAGAGAAGAGCAAACCCCCCCAACCCCCCTTACTGTCTTTCTCTCTCTCTCTCTCTCTCTCACACNNNACACACACACACACACACACACACACACACACACACACACAGACACACAACCAAGGGGCTAAACTTTTTTATACTCGGTATCAGTATTTAATCAGTGCTTGAAGTGCATTTCTCTGTCAAGTACTTTCCCCATCCTTCCCTGGTGTTCACGGTAATTGAACGCTGACCAATGCTTATGTGTGCAACTTTGCTGATGGTGGCGGAGCGGCAAGGCGCGCGGAGCAAGGGGGATGAAGGAAGAGGGAGGAAGAATGAGAGATGGGATTTGCGCAGAGATTGAGAACAAGGACCTTTTTGTCTTCAAGGCATTCCCCTGAAAATGCTGAGGCGAAGCAAATGCGCTCTCGCTTGACAGATGGCGTTTTCACTTGTTACTTACCACAGCTAGTTTCTTTGCCTTGTCGTGTGCGTGCGTGTGTGTGTGCGTGCGTGTGTGTGTGTGTGTGTATATATATATATATATATATCTATATATATGTGTGTGTGTGCATGTGAGAGGGTGTAGAGAGAGCAGGAGATATAACACACCTATAAGATGCTTAGATCTAGTTGCTCTAGGGGGATGTGTGTGTGTGTGTGTGTGTGTGTGTGTGTGTGTGTGTGTGTGTGTGTGTGTGTGTGTGTGTCTGTGTGTAAGCAGCAAGGTTAAAAACAGCATGTGTATGTGTTCCTTGCTGCACTTGCAGGATGTAGAAAGAAGATATAGCAATGGGAAGTGATTTTACTATCAGTTGGCCCTTACAACATTGTGCACTTGTCAGTTGATTCCTTATATCTGACCTGAAGCGTCTTTCTTCAGCAGGAAGTCCAAAGTAATGAGTACAACATCTCTGTTTTACCACATCTGAGGAGTGTGTGTGTGTGTGTGTGTATGTGTGTGTGTGTGTGTGTGTACGAGCGTGATCAAATAAACTAGTTTGATTTTCTGCATGCACAGGGGTCAAGTTGATGTAACACTGTGTAAAACCTCCTCTGGTGTGTGAGGGAGGAAGGAAGGAAGGAAGGGATGGACCGGAGCTTCTGACAAGTGTTTACTCTTCTGGAAGGAAGAAATGCACTCCTGTTGAGAGCTGAAAGCTCCAGTCCATTAATTGATTAATTGATTTAGTCAATCAGAGAATTAATGAGCAACTATATTGATAACTGAGTAGTTGTTTTAAGTGTTTCTTTTAGCCAAAAGGCTTTCATAGTCTTACAATTGGAAGTGAATACTTTTTAGTTAACCATTGTTTAAGTATGTCAACAAGCGCTTTAGAAAATTGTGATGGAAGGTTTTCCCAATTGTTTTGAGCATTTTCGACAGTCGTCAGGTTCATCTCTGAGGAAAGTAATCGTCAGTTACTTGCCAATGTTATTGATAAATATCCCATCTAAAGACATTGTCTGGTTTGTGTTTTATTTAGGGGTGCAACTAATAATTAGAGCCTGACTGATACTTAATTTCTGGGGCCGATTCCGATACCAATATTAGGGAGTAAAAGAATTCTGATATCAATATCAGCTGATAAACATAGAAGATATACATACATATATATATATACATTTTTTTCAATGATTTCCCAAATGTGGTAATCAAACATATCTGACAGAGATACGTTCACAGTGGTGGGAGGTTATTTTACAGTTCTACGAAGACTTTATTGTCCCTGATGACATCAGTGCACTGAAACAATAAACTTCACTGAGTTTATCTAATCTAATAATTCTACATTCCCCGGAGCGTCTTATATGTTCTGTAAAAAATATAAATAAATAAATACTGATATTACTGATATTGAAAGACCAATATCAGCCGACAGTATCGGTTAACCGATCGATCGATTGGGCTCTACTAATTATATATATGTTTTTTTAATAGCGATTTCTTTTTACCATAAAAAAAACCATAAAAAAGTACCCATCACTGAAGTTGATGTCTTCAGTTGTCCTGTTTTGTCCATCCAGAAACCCACAAATGATCAGTTTACAGAGATGTATGGCAAAGAAAAGCAGAAAATTCTCTCATTGAGATGTTGGAATCAGAGAAATAGATTGTTGTATGTCAGTTGATTAAATTTGCAAAGGATGGATGCTTGCAACAATGTAATAAAATATTACAGCCTTGTCATTAATGTGTAGCCCTAAATGGAACTAGAGCTGCAACGATTAGTTGATTAACCATGATAAACCATCAGCAGATTGAATGCCAATCAATTCCCAACTATTCTGATTATCTATGAATCGTTTCATGCTTTAAATGTCAGGGTTTGTTGGCTGGTAAACGGAAGCAACTGGAAGACATAACTTTGGGCTCTCGCAAAATGTGAAGAGCATTTAAAAGAAAAATCTCTAACTACTAAATTTTCAAGTTTTATAGACTAATTAATTAACCATTTAATTGCTAAATCAATTGACAGATAAATAAGTAATGAAAATAATAATCGTTAGTTGCAGAAATAGAAAAAGTGTCACCCAGAAATATCTAATCATAGAAATACAATCAAGACCAACAAAATGAGCAAGAATTCAGCTTGTGGTACTGGACAGTTTTTGAGACTCGGTGCTTCGGACACATTGAGGTTGGTACCAACAAGTTATCACGGCTCAAAACCGAACATGAACAGTCTGTAATTACGACGTGGTGGTTAATAATGGTTTGCTCCTAATGTACAGCAGTATATTGTAGCATGCTCCTGTTTTAACTCGTTTCTGTATCCGTCCTTCCTCTGGGATTGCATTTAAGAAGAGGCTTCACAAAGGCGCCGTTTATTGCGGGGCTATATTACTGGATTGCATTAGATTGCACAGGTGTTCACAGTACTGTGTCCACCTCCTGTGTGTGTGTGTGTGTGTGTGTGTGTGTGTGTGATGTGTGTGGTTGTCTTCCATATGTGTGTGAGAGTTTGGTGTCTGTGAAGATGATTTCTAAGTGGTGCCTGCATGTTTATGATCTTGTTTACTACTGGGATCCATTTCAGTAAAGTCTTGTTATGCTTGCAAATTTCTGAGAGTGAGAGAGAAGTAAAAAGAGAGAAGTTAAAGCAGGAGTAAAAGCCGGAGTCGGAGAGTGGGTGAGAGAGAGAGAGAGAGAAAGAGAGAGAAAGAGAGAGAAAAGGAAGCAGTGGGGCAGATCAATAGTTGAGTGTTTTTTCTCCACAGTAATGATGAAATATGGTGTAAGCAGATCTGGTGCATAATCATTGCTGTGCTCCACTGTTTTTTTTTCTTCCAGCTTCCGTGTGAGTGTGCTGCTTGTACTTGTGTTCCTTTGACTTTGTGTGTGTGTGCGTCTGTGCGTGTTGACTGTACCCTCCCGCCACAAGTGTCTTGACACCTTATTTACATAACCTCCCTGAGAACCCAAAAAACGTACGAAATCAAGATGAATCCCAGATGTCAAAAAGACAAGACGAGGAAAACAAGTTCAAGTTCAGTTTCAGCGGCTCAAATTACCGATCGAACCCCCCCCACCGTGTCCTGACATGGTCACGGCGCGTTCAAACACCACTATTACAAAGCTGCGTCTCTGCATCAATAATCTCTCTGTGATCAGTACTCTTTGAGTTAAGTTCTCATGTTTTCCCTCCGAGGACTGCTGGGTTTATTTTGGAGCTTTTTGAGAAGACTCCAGTTAAAGGAGGCTACTCATTCCCACACATACACGAATAAACACACGCACTCACCATGGCATAGCAGTGATTTTGTTTTGCATGCTGTTTTGAGATATTGAGAATGTAGCCGTGGAGATGCAAGGCCCTGGTAACAGGAGCATCCGTACCAGCGGTTGTCTACCAGTTGCATCATCTCTCTGCGCCAAATTGCCGCATTTTCTAACTGCAGTGTGACGATCCCAGAATTGTATGATGGTATGAATTCTGAACCTCTTTAAATGTAAAAAATAAAAAAAAATGAAAACACACACGCGCGCACACACACACATACACACACACACGGTGTGGATCAATGCCAAGGAGCAAAGAGAGGGAGCAAAGATGTGTGTGTGCCTCAAATGTGGTGCCAGCTCTTTGCCTTCACCTGTGGCATTAAATTATTTCCATGCAACAACAGTTCACCACCGAGTTTTTAACGTCCCTCTTCTGTTTGTAAACCACACATCAGAGCTGCCCCGAAACAAAATATCATCAGGGTTTTTTTTTTTAAGTATATTTTTTTGGCTTTTTACTGACAGAGCAGCTGAAGACATGACAGGAAACAGGCGGGGAGAGAGGGGGAGTGACACGCAGCAAAGGGCCCCAGACCCGGGGCCGCTGCAGCGAGGACAAAGCCCCCGCACACGGGACGCCCGCTCCACCCACCAAGCTAAACGGTGCCCCTATCGTCAGGTTTTTAAGCAGTATTACACCCGTTTAGGGTTGCACAAAGATCTTCCCTGGATGCTGATTCGTTTTATACTAAGCTTAGAAGCCTTTTTATTCACCCTCTTTTTGTCGGTCTCATCTTTGAAAACTGCAACTCATTTTTTGATTTAATCAATCAGTTGTCTAGTCTATAAAAAAATGTCTTGTTTGTCGAACCAGCTGCCACAATAATCAAAGATGTTTAATTTGCTATCAAGAATTGCTAAAAAATACTCACTTTTAAGAAGCTGAAAACAGGCAATTTCTGGTTTCCACTGCATGATGTAGAAAATGAGTTTCCTTTTCACGTCCATCGTCCTTTGTGCTGGAAACCGCACAATACATTCTTAAGTTAGATAAAATAAGAAATACATTTGGATGATGCGATACAAAACACTGAAGTGCGCCCGTTGTTTTTTTTATTAGAGGAAGCCTCGGAGATGAGGAGAAGCCTTTTATCAGGATGAACTTCTGGTTCCTAACATTTTTATTTTCATTCTTCTGCTTCGTGAGGAATAATGTGGAGTTTTCCCGCATAAACCTATTATTTGATATATGTGAAGTATTTTTATCATTGTACTGTAAACTGACTTTTTTTTTCATTCGTGTTCATTGATGATGTCCTATTATACTCTGAATGTTTGATATGAGTGACAACAACTGGGGAACCTTAAGTGGTCACCAGGAACGTCCTGGGGAACAAACACCTCCCTTTGTTCATTTCTGATCTCACGGTATGATTGCCAGGACCTCTCCGATGTTATCTCCCCGTTTATGTGACCGGCGGCGATGAACGCGTCCCCTCTTTGCTGCCGCGCCAAAAAAACTTTCCCTCTGTCTCAAGTTGCTGAGCGGGTATGTAGGTACAGGGTGACATGTCGTTTTTCGCTTATCTCCGTCTCCCTCACAGCCCTCTGTTTGTTCTTCACGCACAGAGAGAGAAACCAACTTAAGCTACGCTACATGCTTTCTCTCCTCTTTAAAAAAAAAAAAAGCACTTATGAAGAAAAAAAAAAAAGGAGCCAGAGCTCAATTGCCTGACAGTGCAGTTTTTTTTTGCTTGTGTTGGGAAATTTGTCATCACACTCCGACTTACTACCTGGAATGGGAAAAACGTGTCGACGCCAGGACTTTTTCTCGCCTTTAATAACGCACTTGCACAAACACTGCCTCGCGCACGCATAACCAGCAAGCGCACACACACTCTCACACACCTAGACACACACACACACACACACAATACCCCTTTTGAACTCTCAGAAAAGTGTGAAAGTGATCGCTCTTCACTCCCCATATATTATAATATGTATATGAGGGGACGTACGCTTCCTTCTTTGGAAGTCTTCTTCACTTACGTCCTGTTTTCTCCATCTCCTCCGCTCCCCTCTCTGTCTGTGTTATCATGCTTATTTCACGCTCTGCATACCTCCCAGTTAATAGCTTCCTGCTTCTTCTCCACACACACCACACACACA
>CAEMYA010000115.1:3740475-3776184 GCA_903131615.1 Diplodus sargus
TCTTCCCTCCATACTCAGCATTTTTCTCGGTTGTGGGTGTGATGTCTCCGCTGTAACGCTAATCAGCTCTGGAGACGTCAGCATTCTTTCAGTCCTCTTCACCACCACCACCACCACCAGCAGCACCAGCACCCCCACCCTCCTCCCTCTCTCCTCCGTTCTTACCTAGTCTGTCTTTACCTCGCTATCCCACCAACTACTCGCCCTCTTTAATCCTCACTGTCTTATCTTCTCTCCTCTTCTAGCCGTGTTTTATTCATCTCCACCACGTCCCACCTCTTCTTTCATCTCTGTCCCCATGTCCCGTCCTCTGTGTTTGTGTGTGTGTGTGTGTGTGTGTGTGTGTTGTCTCTCCGCTGTAACTGTAAGCAGCTCTGCTCTTGAGTTGTCAGCGTTCTTTTGGTTGCTCCATAAAAATACAGCCTGCCACAGCAAAAAAGCTGTCTGTTGTAGCAACAGTGACTGTGGCATTGACCACACCGCAGCGACCACCCCGCAAGCATTATGGGAAGGACACCTCTGGCACCTTGTGTTTGTGTGTGCGCGCATGTCTGGCCGCATGTCTGGGTGCGGACGCTCAAGATGAATGGCGGTGCCTTTGCTCAGCAGATGATCCTTAACCTGGGTGACTCACACATGAGCTGAACACGCACGCACACACATACACACACACACACACACACACACACACACACACACACATTCATACCAACAAACTGGCTTGTTGCAGTTTAATGTTGTGGTGCAGGTCAGGTTAGTTGTTCTCTAACTTTGATGAAATAAGCCCCAAACTTACTGTCCTGCTCCCCATGCAAATATACACCACCGCGACCATAACGCATCCAGTATAACATCTCAAAAATATCCATGTATCACACAATTATTATTATTAGTATCGGATACAGCGACCTTCAATAGGAAGGAAGAAACAAAAAAAAAATCGTGTAATTTCATAATTTCATGACAGACACTGAACTTGATGTAAAGCTGATGTAAATTTTGAACAGTAATACAGTACAATTAAATATCATAGATAAATAAATGTACATGGATAATTGTCAATTTTCATACTGCAGTATATCTTGTCAGCAGTATTTTTGTCAGTATCCTTGCCCGTATTGGAGAGGTGATAGTTTAGACAAAGGAAATGAGGGACCAGGAAGAGGGATATGACATGTAACGACTGTCCAAACTGGAGTGTGGACATCGTGGTTATGCATCTTAACCAGTTAGCCTCAAGGACACAGTTAAGTGGCAGATTAATCAATAAAGAAAATGGTCATCAGAGTTACCTATGGCAAGATCCTTTACTCATCAGTTGGTTGGATTAGCTCATGATCACATGTATCACCTACTGTTAAGTTTTGTACAAATCTGGCCCATTTTGTCATTTGAATTTCTCTTAAATTTAGCAAACAGATGTACAAACCACAAACAGTGATTAGCGTTGTGTCATTAGACACGATGTTTGGAACAAAGACATTTGCCGAAACCAAAAGATGACTACGAAGTGGCAGTATTTGTATGGGTAAAGACACGCAAGTACCGCCTGTACTCCTGCCGTGATTCTGTTTGCTAGTTGCTTTAATTTAAAACAACTAAAAATTCCCTCACATCTTAATTTTCTGTCGTCAAGTGTGGAATAAAACCCCTGAGCCATGCATGAACAGTATGTTCAACTTCAGCACGTATCAAGCATTGTTTAGCACTTTAACTACATTGGCACATTTGTGTGCTTGCAGTCAACCGTTTTGTGTGTGTGTTTTATTGTGCCCCACTGGCATGGCAGCAGGGGAATCTCTGTGTGTATGTGTGTGTGTGTGTGTGTGTGTGTGTGTGTGTGTGCTTGCTTTTTGTTTGTATGTAGATGGGTTGCGGGGGAGGGGGTCGGGGTTTGGGGCACAGGGGAAATAAACCAGTGCCTGGCAGGAAAACTGCCTCCTTTTTGCCCCCTCTGTTCTCCCCCTCTGCCCCCCCCTCTCTCTCTTCACCGCCCCCACCCCCAACAGCCACCCCTCACTCTTCATGCCTTTGATCCATCTATTGTGCGATGATGCACCTCCAGCTGTGGGAGGCTGCATCCCAACACAAGACTGCAGTGGTACATGAGGTTGGAAGACATTTTTTTTTATTATTGAGAAGAAGCTCTAAATATACACAGTTTAATGAACTGACTGATCCTCACCCCCTGAAAGAAGCAATGCTGTTGCTCCACCATAGTATATCATAGTTCATCTTTTCCCCCCCCGTGTTGAGTGGATATGCATTGTGTGCACTCACGGTTACTTGTATGCGCTTGTAGTGTACGTGTTTCTTTGATCTACAGCTATTTATAACTGTAGGATTTGTGGCAGCGCTTGCACAAACACTTGCGCACCATCGCAGACAGACAGGCAGAGGTGCATTGTGGGGGAGGCTCACTGGCATGCTTTTTGACAGAAAAGAGTAAGAATGAAAAGAGAGGAGACACATATCCTCACGTCTCTTAAATGTCATTACTAAAAATTTGCTTTTTAAATTACCCAACTTGTGAATGACAAGACTTCCTCCCAAAGTCTTACTTTTTTACACTGGCTGATGACACTTTATAATAACCATCATTGATAACTGGTAAATTCATAGTCAGTTAAACTTAAACTAGTTATGTATTCGACGGTTAACAATTAAATGCTTCATAAACTATTTATTTAACTATTTATTTACCATTTATAAACACCATTTATAATACCTTTTACAAAGTATTATAAGCATCAGTTGCAGCTTCACATTTAGCAACTGCTTAAAGAATAAGTTCAACCCAAAATGAAATCTGAACGATATCTACTCACCCTCATGCTGATGGAAAGTCAAGTGAAGTTTTGCACCCTGCACATCTGTGCTGCAAAACAGCATTGCAGCATTCTCCTAAACAATGGAAGAAGATGGGGACTTGTTTTTGAATGTAAAAAAAAAGTTGGAAAAAAAATAGAAAAGACAAATCATGAATCGTAAAATGGCCTCAGTACAGTAGAAGCCTTGAGACCCCAAGTAGATTTGAAAACAGTAGTGGACTCAGGACGTTTTAGGGGTAGTCATGATGTATTTATAGTGAAGAGTGGGCACTTCACCACGTTTTGGCCACTGGAAGGGCACCCTCGAGGACACTTTATAAAATTATCTACCGTCAGGGCATCCAAGAGGGCACTTAAGTGAACATTCAAACATGGGGTTACCAGGGGGGCCATTATTATAAAGTGTTACTGACAGTCTCAGGTGTTATACATGAGAGAGCATGAATACATGATGTCTTTAACCACAAATTACTTTAACTGAACTTCGTGTTCCGCACGTGTGGCGATTCACCACATTCACGGCCAATCACAAGAAAGCTTGTTCTCACGTTGACCTGCAGGCCTTCATCAGCCTGCAGCCATATATCAGGCAAACCCTCACCTTTAAGGAAAGGAGTTAGAGAGTTGTAGAGGGTGTAAAAGCAGAGGAGGGGCTGGGGGGGGATGAAAGTGACAGAGGAGAGCAGAAATTTGCGCGGCAGTAGAGGAGAGAGAGAGAGAGAGAGAGAGGGAGGGGCGAGAGAGTGAGATCAGGAATCTGCTGAGTCATCATGACTGGTCTCATGATGATCGCTCAGCAGCAGCAACAATAGCGGCACTTTATCGAACACACATACACACACAGACGCACACAGGTCTGAGAGATGAGAGCCAGACCAACGCACCACACAAAGCGTCTCATTGAGAGCTTGTGAGATGCTCATCTGTGGAGCCGTGCGCTCTAAGGACTGATCTCATCTTTTGCACTTCCAGCCTCCCTCTTTGTTGACTTCTGATTCACACTGTGTCATCTCCATCCTTTGTCTCTTGTTTCCACTGTGGTACAATCGCATATACACACATTTGTGAATAGGTCTATATGTGTCTTGGGTGTGTGTGTGTGTGTGTGTGTGTGTGTGTGTGTCAGGGCTCTAACAGTTGGTTTTCCCCTGGAGTCCTTCCCACAAATTTAACCACTTCCTCTTCTTTCACGTTCATTTCACCCCTATTGGCCTGAAGCCAGCCAATAAGAGTTCAGCAGCACAAAGGTAGTGGGCACTGTTGGTGTAACCACCAGGAAACAGGAAGTCAGGGAAATTCTAAGAAAAGTTTGTTTGTCACTTTCACTCATGCATTGTGACACGGGTGCATAATGCTTGAACTACTCACACCTCAGTGCTCCAACAGTAGATTTCTCTCTAGTGTGTCTCCACTGGTCCAGGTGGGTAGCAACACGCAGTGTTATTGTCCTTTTCTTAAACTCAGTGATGGTGTATTTTAAATGCTTTCACTCTGTTAACTGTCACCGTCACTGTCATCTAAAACGCCGTCTTTTGCTCATGATTTTAACCCTCTTGCGTCTCCGCAGGTCTGTTCAGAAGAGCAAGGCTCTTGTGGCATGACGACGACTAACAAAGGAAATAAAGCCTTGAAGGTAAAACAGAGCATGTTTAACCCTATACTCTCTGTATTTGTTAGGTTCTGTCTCTGCCTCACTCCCCTCCTCCCTCCTGTTTCCTCCAGGTGAAGCGTGAGCCGGGGGAGAATGGCACCAGCCTCACGGACGAGGAGCTGGTGACCATGTCGGTGCGGGAGCTGAACCAGCACCTCCGAGGGCTCACCAAGGAGGAGATCCTGCAGCTGAAACAGCGGCGGCGCACCCTGAAGAACCGAGGCTACGCCGCCAGTTGCCGGGTGAAGCGGGTCACCCAGAAGGAGGAGCTGGAGAAGCAGAAGGCCCAGCTGCAGCAAGAGGTGGACAAACTGGCCAATGAGAATGCATCGATGCGTGTTGAGCTGGACGCTCTGAGGTCTAAGTACGAGGCGTTACAGACGTTTGCCAGGACTGTGGCACGGAGCCCCACGGTCGGGGTCGGGGTTAGGGCCGGAGGGGGGGGAGGAGGGGGAGGGGTGCCGTCGTCAGTCATTGGTCCTCTCATACCGGGGAAGGTGGCGACAGCGACGAGCGTGATCACAATAGTGAAGTCAAAAACCGATGCACGGTCTTGAGGGAGGGGCCGATAGATGAGGGTGGAGTTCAGCTGCAGCAGGGCGACTCTTCTTCCCTTCCGGCCACCTCTCCTCCACCTGCACTGACTTCGAAACAGCTGGGCAGTCTCCATCACATCGCCTCAGCATGTTCCCGTCACCTGTCCCTCAGATCAGTGCAGGCGGAGGAAAGGATGGAAGCAGAGGAAGATCATTGAGACAATAAAGATGCAAGCCCCTTGGTCAGCGCATGATCATTTAGCACAGGACAGACACACAGGGTTCCTACGGTCACTGAAAGCCTGGAAGATTCAAAGAACTTGAGATTTAAGAGTGAGAATAATTAGGATTTTATTCCAGGCCAGAGAGGAAAATTTGAAGAAAAAAAAAACATAAATGCCAAGTACACTTTGGTGAGATCGTGACATTTTGTTCAGTTTCCATACACATCAGCCAAGTGTTCAGTGTTGAGTTTTACTGCTAGACAACTGTAAGTGCATAATAATCACACAACTGCACACTAGACTCAAAGTGGTTGCTTGCCTGAATCAAGATGTAGAACACTGGAATTTGCCACAGCAACAAAACTATTCAAACACATGTAATGGAACCAGACAGACTGTGTTTAAGGTGCAGTAAGTAGTTTTGGAAAAAAGAAAATCTAACTTAGAATTAGGAAAAATTAGGTAATAGTACAAACTCAGAAATCCATATTTTCCACGAGTGAATAAACAAGCTGTTCTCAGAGAAAAATAAAGTCCCAGAACACTGTTTGAAGTTAGAAAGGTGGCAGGGTCCGCCAAATGTAAACAAAGTAAAACAGCATGAAACTGTGTTGTCCTTTAAGGTCACTTTGTCTATTCAGTTTATTCAGTCATGAAAACAAAGAGATTGAGTTTCCACATGTCAAAGAATACCTTTCTCTTTTCATTAAAATTGCTTTCCCCCAAAACTACATACTGCACCTTTAATGTAATACTTATAGGAAAGTCATTGGATTTGTTGACACAAACGGTGTTTGGTCCCTGAGTTCTAAAAGAATACACAAGATTTCATGTGACCTGCAGAGAAGTCCCGTCATGCTCCACCCAGCCAAGAACTTTTTCAGAAGAGTACTATAGAAAAATATATATTACACGATGGTGGTAACTGTATTTCTACTGTTTTGTACTGTGTTGTCACTCACATGAGGTCCAAAGTGTATTCCCTGTGTGTCAGTTGTTATATATATCAGAAATTCTGTGAAATTCTGTGGCGCGTGTTCGTTTTGGTATTGCTATATTTAGTTAGCTGTATTTTTTCTACAATCTCTTCACTTTCTATGTCCAGCTCTCTCTCTCCTCTGTCTCTCTCTTATCTTATCTTTCTCTGTCCTTCCATTTTTCAATTCCAACTGGTTTTCCAGTTATTACACTCAGCACTTCCTGGATTTAACAGAAAGATGGGGGAAAAGGCAATTGATATTTACCAAAAAAAAAAGAAAAAAGAAAATGATATCGTGAAAGGAAGATAAAGTCGGTCAAAGTCACTGACTTTATCTCGGCCTGTCAAGGGTTTTC
The DNA here is from genome assembly GCA_903131615.1 of Diplodus sargus. Lineage (NCBI taxonomy): Eukaryota > Metazoa > Chordata > Actinopteri > Spariformes > Sparidae > Diplodus > Diplodus sargus. Next base: position 3,747,053 of record CAEMYA010000115.1, read on the forward strand.
AGGGAACTGGTCGTCTGAATTCAGATAAAGTCGTCTTTTTGTCTGTTTGAGTTCTTGTCAAAAGTATATTTAAGAAAATTGGAAGGGCAAGTGCCTTGGTCTCCTAATGATAAGCATCAAGAAGAGGTCAACGGGGCATGAGGATTTGTGGAGATTCAATGCAAATAAATATTCAAAGGTGTTTGCATATTTACCTGTGCTTAATGGGATACACTGACCAATCAGGAATCAGGTTGTGGCAGCATTTGACTCTCGCTGTGCGTTGTTGTATGAGTTGTGTGGTACCCATCAGGATTAATTACATTAATAACACCCATTTATGTGACTCAGCAGTTCTTTCATTTCAAGAAGAAGGAGAAAAAAAAGTGGGTCTGCAAAACAGGAGTCTGTATTCATCACAATTTTATCTGTCTTATGTTAATCACTTGGTTCACATGTGTTTGAATTTGATTGGGTACGGGCTCAGAAATCTAGGTTATCACACCCACAGCTAAATTTCTTGCCTCAAATCAATGTGGTTTTACGCTGCATTCCTCTTGCTTTTAACCACAGAGCTCACTTTGCAAGTGCAAATGTGATTATTGACAGTGCAGTCAGCGAGCGAAGATATGCCTCTGAACTTCCAGTCACACAAATGGGATGTCATTTCACACGAGCGTTACCATAAAAGTAGTCCTACGTGGTGTTCTATACTCAAAGAATCTTTGTCTATGTATGGTAGAGTCTGGAGTTTTATAAAGACAATTATCTTTGCATTGTTTGTAACGACCTGTAAAAAAAAAAAGAAGAAAAAAAAAAAAAGGTATAAGAAAAATCTGTTTGATATACAGTATCTCTCTATTTTGCAATTGTACCAAAAGTGGCTTAACTACTGAATAGCTTTGTTTTTTCTCTAGTGACTAGGCACGTGTGTGTAACCGTGAACTAGCGTGTGGTGTGCTGTGTAGGTACGTGACGAGGTAACTATAACGTTCACTATTTCATGGATATGACTTTGATCCTTGTTTGATTTCAGGCCGAAGCGGGTGATGACACCGTGGGTAACTGCACTCTTTTCTCTAATCAGAAAAAATCTTTGTCCTCCCGGCCCCATCACTCAGCTCCAGCGCCGCAGACGTGTTAGATCTCGTGCTTATCTGCTCCCAATCTGCACTTAGGACTTGTACATTTAACTTTCTTTGGCAGACCCATTTCCCGTACTCCCTTTTCTTTTGGTCCTTGCAGCATTCGAAGCTTGTTATTGCGGATAAAATGGCCGGTGTATTCAGGTGACCTGGTGAGGTAACAGAGATGTGAAGCTCAATAATGGGCCTACATGGCTGCACCACCCCTACTCCTTCAATAAGTTATTTTTGTAGTGTGTGATAAAAGTATTTGTTTTTGCTGTGTACATTTTATATAGTTCTGTGTATATATATATATATATATATATATATATATATATATAATATACATATATATATTGTTCCTGTTTTATTTGTTTTTTAACTGTTCTGTAAGTGTCAGGGAAGTGAAGCAAATCTGTTTGTATTTGGTGTTTTATGAAGTGAAAATATGTATTCTGCTATTTAATGGTTTGTCTGTCAAAGAGTAAGGTTAACCTTAAAAAGTACAATTGCCTCAAACATTTATTTTTTTTTAAATTATTATTTATCAAAGGGACAGCTAATTTAATTGAGTTATTTATGAAATAGAAACAGGAACATTACATACATGCAGCCTTTTTACCTGAACTGCTACTTTTCCACTGTGAAGTAAAAAGGGGTTAGCAAGCCTACTGCTGTGCAGTTAATAAGATACGCGAGGCATGTCCTCATCTGTATCTACGTTTATATCAATTCATATTCAAACAGGTGAACAGCGAGTTGAGGCACTGGTAGGGTTTGAGGTTTTGAAATAGGATTTCTGCGTTTTCTTTACACTGATAACCATTTGCACGGTCAGTCAACTGTGAAATCACAGAGCTACAAATGTCAAATAAAAATGGCCGAAACATTATTACAAGGATCCTCAGCTGCAAGCAAAAATTAGCTTTCACACACAGTATATTCATGTATGGGCTCTATATTTAAAAAAAAAAAAAAAAGTGCTGTTTTGTTGATTTTCTACTAGATTTTGTTGATATATTCTTTCTTCCTGTCAGCCTCTGTCGCATTTGCTTGTTAAAAGACGCTTTTGCTGGCGTGTCCTGCGTGGCGGTGTTTGTTATGACATAGGAGGAAACACACGACTTCTGCTCAGATTGTGTCAAGTCGAAGCAAAACCTGAAACTTGTCGGTGCTCGTCAGACTGCATGTGTCGCTGTCAAAGGATATGTTTCCACCTAGTCTGTGTTTGGATGCTCCTCTTGTTTAACTGATGCATTCTGTGTGAACACAAGTGTGTTAACATGGCGGCTGCTGTCTAATAGACATCTCTAATTATGCAAACTGTGTACGGCAAAATTAGACCTCCTGCCACACACGAGCGGCGATGCTGCCGTTGTCATTGTGTCGAGTTGTCTGTTTTCATGATTGCAGGTACAGTGTGGTGTGACAACGTTAAAGAGCTGATATACAGAGTGTTAAGCAGTTGGTTGTACATGCCGGCGCCAGTTTGTCTCTTTAAGTCTGACTTGTGCGTTGTTTTTTCAGTGTCGCTGAACGACTAACTGTGAAAACATGAATATCCTGAGGAGAAAAAAAAATGAAAAGCCTGCGGTCGAATTGAAGAGCGTGCGTCTTCCATAGCTGTAGTAGAGTCGGGTTGTTAGGTCTCCAAACGCATGAGGTGAAACATCAGAGTTTCTTCCTGATTCCCACTCAGCAGCAGACATGATCAGCTGACAGCAGTGACCTTTCGGTGAACAGCAGACAAGGCGCTTGGTGGTTTTCAAAACAGAGTTTAAGAGCTCAGAAGACACGCTGACCTTATTTCCCCGTTGTCTGTACAGGGGTCATGGCCTCCTTTATGAAAAGACACTTCATTTCAAATCCAAGCAACCACTCCTAAACCGCATCTATGAATATTTTACAGAGGCAGAAAGGAGTGCTGGGGGAACATGTGATGAAACTCGCTTTAACCACGCTCCAATCCACTCATCGGAGACAACCGTTTTGTTCTTTACAAAGCGTCAGAGGGTTAACTCAGCGGGCTTCCAGGCCCTTCTTCACAAACAGCAGATTCTTCTAGGAGATGCAAATCATTAACTCCTTATCTTTCTGCTCGGCCAATCGCTACGTAGTCACCCAGTTGTTTTCCTGTGCAGTGAATCACGCCACCATACCCTAAAAGCCCTTTCACCCACCTCCAACGGCGATCGATGAGAGTAAATGAACCAAGGATTCCTTTGATCGTTTGTTTGGTGTTTTCATCAATAATAATGTTTGCTTTGCCTCCCAAGTTGCTCCCCCTTCCTCCTGCTGCTCCCCCTCTCTCTCTCTGTTGCCCCTGCCCTTATCAGTCGCTCAGCCTCGAAATAACATTCTTAGCCAGAGTTTAGGTATCACATCACATTTTCTTTTTTTTTGTTTGTTTGTTTTGTTTTTGTTTTCACTCCTGATGATATTTTTCCCCCCATCAAACCACTTGTGTCTGCCAGTGAGACTTCGACCAGGTTACTCATGGGAGCTGCGATATTGTTGTGTTTCTAAAGTATATAACGGTCAGTTCAAAGCTATAGAAAAGTAGTGAGTTTGTGTGAATATGGCGCAGCCTCTTCAGAAAAGCCCTTGTAATAGAAAATTCTGTGTTTTGTAATATTTCTGTATGGGGTGTTATGAATTATTCTATGACAGTACTTTCTATGGAAAATACTTAAAATGTGACAGTCTTTGTAAGTATTTATCTTCAACTAAATTATTGTACCTTTTTTTTTTTTGCAATTTGTAGATATGTAAGTGATGATGACAAGGTATTGGTAATCATGGAATTAACTGTTTCATCATCGGTCTGATGCATCTTTTAATTTATTGATGTATATACTGTATGTTTGTTGATAAACAGCTTACTTTATTTTGTATATGACCAATAAACATGTTTTGAAATGGAACCGCTTTTTGTTGTGTAAATAAGGACTATAGGAATACTATTTTTAGCATACACAGTTTACACATTATAGTTAATATCAACAGGGTGTTGAGCTAGAAAAATAAATATATGTATACATTAGAGCATTTTAAGCAGATAAAGAATACATTTAGCAAATTAATGTAATTCCTTCACAGCGATTAAGACGGCCACTTTGGCTGTTTATCTTTAATACTGCCATTTTAGCCATATTGTGCCTCTTTTTAACAAGAGAAATCATACATATGTACAGTGCTAAAAATATACTGTTAATAAAAATCATACGTATATTGAATGAATGAGCGTAGGTTTGGAAGTTCAATCTTCCCATCCTAAATTTTTTATCTTCTTTAATCAGTCCTGATCAATTAAACAACATATGTCTTTCAATAATGTCCTCATCCCTATGCATTAAAGTATATAATATATATTTGCTCTACATTTCAAAACTTCAAGTCTATGCTGTTGTCTTTGTTCTATGAAAAAACAACAGAGTAAAATGCCGGAAAATATGTACGAAATATGTGTTCCGTAGTTTAGACTGAAAGACAACATATAGATGTTCTCCACAGCAGAAACAGGTGTAACTAATAGAAGTGTTAATTACTGCATCGCAATTGCTGGAAGAGAGCCATCATTCATGTTAGTAGTTTTTTGTGAAAAAATAAAAAGGTTCAGCTGGGATGCACTCGTTTTAAACACATGACAGTTTTAGTCTAACATATTTTGAGATTTGATTTTACATTTATTTTTATTTTTTTTAAATGGAAGCTGACCATATGTCTTTAGAGCAGTGAAGTAGCAACACTGTACCAAATCCCTTAAAACAATACAAAGCAATATTTCTGAGGGAAAGACATTTAAATTGACCAATGATTCATTATTTGTGTGGTGTCAATGACCAAATCTTAGGGCAGAAATGTACTGCACAATGTGCAGTCTGCTACATGTTTTAATCCTCTTTGTCATTTCCAGGCCACACACATCTGTTTGTTTCTCTGGTGAGCCAGTCAGGCCTGTAGGGGGCAGTATCACTTTATCGCAGCTCCCTTCGTCTCCGACCGGTCCGGATCCTGTGAATACATGGAGCGGACCCCATTGTAATGGTTATCAATAAAAGCGTCGTGGCCAAGTTCCCATTGACAAAGAGGAGAAGGTTTACTTAATTTAGTTAATATAATATCATCCTTTGTGAATTTAGGTAATGTTTTGACTTAAATTGGTGAATTATTCGTTGTTTAATTTGGCTAGTCCGTTTCCTTGCTGCGACTCCACTCCGGGTGTTCGGAGCGATTCGACGGTTTCCAAACTGTCACCGTGTGTTGCTCCGGGAGGAGAGGCGGGTAAAAATGTAAACACTGATCCATCCTGATGGAGAGTTTTTGTTTGGTTGCTCGCTAGACCTAACCGTATCTCGGTTTTATCCGACGTATGACTGCAGTGCTGCTCTGCTTTTGTTTATCTTACGTCTCACAATAATAGCTATTAACTTTACCGCTAGCTAAGCATATCAATAAGTGTTCCTTTGCTAAGCTAACGTTAGCTAGTTAGCTTAGAACTCAGCAGCTAGCAAAACAACAAGATAACATCAACATATTAACGTCAGTCAGCATTCAAACTGTCAAACGTTACTACCTACCTTATCCTGATGCAACTTAATGGAGGACTACGACAAGTTTGTGCAGCATCATCTCTCCTATCTGAGGAAAAGTGAGGAGGAGTACAACAAACCTTCACCTGCATCCTCTCTCATCCGCTTCTATGGACAACCTATACTTCCTCCCCTGGTATGAGCTCAGTCGTATGATGTTTCTTTAAAACTGTCACATAGGTCCTTTTGTTTTTGCTTTTTAATCGAAGCCAACATTAGTGATGGATGTACCACTTTGTTGTGTAAAGCTGTACCATGCTGTCATGGTTTTGTCTACCAAGAAATTCTTGTGGATTAGATCGACAGCAAAAATGCCCATAGATTCTTCATGCTTGTCAGATGTTTGTCTTACTGCGTTGCCCTGTTTATATAACTGTAAGTTACTGACTGACTGATTTTTTAAACAAAAAATATAATTTGAAGTCCCCTGGGCTCCAAGCATACGCGATGGACATTTTATCAGTCAATCAGTTGACCCAAAACCAGAAAATAATCAATGATGAAACTAATCATTGAGTGCCAGCCCTGTTGTAAACATACTTGACATGCCATGTGTGTTTTCTGTTGATAACAGCTCTCAGGGGAGCAGAGAGAGGAGATGCAGCAACACAGAGAGGCAGCTCAGAAAGTTGCTGTCCACAGAAAGCCGAAGGATGATGCAAGAATGGCCTACGTGCAAACTATCCTACAAAGTGTGCAGGTATTAGAAGTCCCGACTTGTCAGCTACATTCTCTGCAAGATGCAAGATATGTTCCTGTTTTTGCATCTCTCCACTACTACATGCATAGATTAGATCCTATTAGCTTGGTCCTATTCAAATTTTCACTAATTCTTTTGAATGAAAAGAGTCATCGTCAGACATTTCTTCCTTTTATGTAATGTTTTCTTATGCCCCGCTTGTTTTTTTGTGATCTCTCTTCATTTTTTTTTTTTGCGTTTCCTCTTATGATTTGCAGCTGAGGAAGACGCCAACACTGGAGGAGCTGCTTCAAGAGTCAGATATCAACACAAAGTCTTCATATTCCCATAACAGCAGTGGTGGATCAGCGTTGCAGAGCAGTTATTTCATAAGAACAAAGGAGAGTCTTTTGCTCTCACCACCGCCTGAAAAGAAAGAAAAGGATGGTGTTTCTCTTCCTCCACTGACATCAACCACATATTGTGCCTTTTTCACCTCTAATGTAACGCCTCAGGAAGGAAGCCTTATTGACAGACATTACAGCCAACAGGGGCCGCAGCCAAGTTTCCTTGATGGTGCGAGCCACCAGTCGGCATCCTCAGGTTATGTGACCTACGAGAATGTTGAAAACATCACCAGTGTCTCTGGAGGGATCGATGCAGGGAGAGAGAGCTGCGGCTTTGGCTCCTCAGAGGGAGCTTATAATTCAGGTGGCTTTTTTCTCCACAACACGTCAGACACAATCGCCAAGATGCCAGATATTATGAGCCATCCTCCCATAGATGGAGAGGAATTGGAGAGGAGTGGACTGGAATCACCCTTTTGTACTGACTTTATAGAAGACATTTCTTATTCTTCACTACAGGAGGATTCAATCATATGTGGCAGTTTACCAGTAGAGAAATCTGAAAGCAGTCGTGTAGACAGCACAGTGGGTGAAGATAACCTGTCTGTTACTACAGTGCCTGACACTGACAAAGATCACACTTTATCAGAAAACTGTGTCCTTTCAGACAATCCAGAGTTATCACACATATTGAGCACTCATCACGGTCCAACTGCAGTACTGCATATTCAGCGCGACCCCACAGAAACAGAACCAGCAGACAACCATGTAGATGAAGCAGAGCTATCTGAGGAGCCTTATCGTCTGAGCCTGCAGGCCCTGCTGAAGAAATCTCAGGAGTACCGGCGGCGCCAGCGGATGCTTAGGAACCAGGCCAAAAACACTAAAATCCAAGAGAGGACCCAAGAACAGGCAAGAGCAAGGACAGAGGAGTGCAGCCTCTCTGATAAGGAGAATGACGAGTTCTCTTACAAGGGCACTGCGACTACAGAGGGAAAGAAGACTAAAGAGAGGAAAGGCACTTTTATCCAATCAGCGGAAAGTTCACCAAAGAAATCCTGGGAGATTGACAGGATCAATGAGAGCGAGCTCTTTGGGAAAAATGAGAACTTTGAATCTGAAAGGACACATTTAACTGGAGATAGCAATACTAAGGAAATTAATAATGTTGAGGAGGAAACAACCTTAAAAAATAATAGGCTGAACAATTCACAAGAGGCCATAACAGAGTCTAAACAAATCAGCACCCTCCCACAGCAACGACCCGTAATGCCGACAGAAACTCATATTCAGGAAGCTTTTTACTTGACCACTTGTTCCACAGCTTCTCAAAGAGGAGTAGGAAAATATCACACTATCCCGGCCCCTAATTTATGTAGGAGTCCTGTTCGCTGCAAAAGCAAAGGTGGTATCCAAGATGGAGAAGCTGCTGATGATGCCGAGACCTTAAACCAGAGAGTTTCAGTCAATACTAGTTTGAATGAACAGGTTAACAGGTTAACCAGGATTCAAAACAGTCACACAACAGTTCTTTCCACTGTGAATGTCATGGTCGAAGGTGATGGAACAAGAGCTCCGGCCAGGAGTTCACAGCACTTAGATCAGCTTGAGACCAACCTGTCTGGTCTGAAAGTGTTGATCTCGGATCTTGAGTCCACACTGACAGAAAAATTGGGGAATCAAAGCCAAACCGGGAGTTATGCGCAAAATGAGTTCAGCTTTGCAGGCATCAAGCACTCCGAGCAGATTAAAAATGAACATGTGCAGCTTTGGCAGAGTGAATGTGGTGATGATGATGATGATGATAGCAATGAAAGAAGACAATTATTAGACAATATCAAGAACATGCATGAAGATACAGGACCTGAACCAAGCTTCAGTGACACAGACGATGTTCCTCACATAGTGCACCTGAAAGGACCTGAGGCAGTTAACTTGAGCGAGCTCAGGCTAGTCAAATCCTTACCAACAGAGAGAGCAAAAGAAACAGGGACATATAACGAAGGACTTACAAAAAGTTACGGACAGCATGGCGGCTGTGGAAAGCAACGGCCTCCAGCTAAATGTATCCTCTCTGTAGCACAGCGGCTACGAATTCCCAGTGTATTCCGAAATGATCCATCTGAAACCACAGCTCCACCTAACGTCTCAGTGCTCTCCGACACCAGTAACTACCCAGTGGAAAGGAGGAATGAAACAGCAGTTGAAGGTCCTGACTCTACCCACCTGCCATCCCTCAACCAGTCGTATGATGTTGACGCACCGTCCGGCCTGTGGTTTCTCGCAGGATCAGGTTCCGACTTGAGCTCAAAGCATCTGACCCCAGACAGTGTGGATGAAGGCCAGGGTGGGGAATCCAAGGTCAAGAGGAGACTGCTCATGCATGTGACGGAGGAGATGCAGGAGAAGAGAGCAGATGTCAGCAGAGGGGCAAGCTTTGTGGAAAGACCCAACTCCAGCCCTCCTAGAGGTAAGACCAGGGGGATACATCTCTCAACCACAGGGACAGGGTTAGGGTTTTTTTTATATTAGTCCAGATTGTGTCTTTCCAGCAGCTGTACTCATACATTATGTGACCACACATTGTCATATTTACACACCCTTAGCTGCAGTGCGATGGCAGGAAGGTCATTGCGGTCAAAAAGACAAGCAGGAACAACTGAAACAGGCCCACGCTGCCCAGGTTAGAGCCCTGCAAGAGGAGCACAGGAGACAAGAAGAAGAACTACTACAGGTGAGGCAATGGGGAAAAAGCTGATCGTATAATTGGGTTAGAAGTTAGAAGGCAGATCTGAAACCAAACAAAATAAGTCTGCTTTTTATTTAATAATGTGTCATCTTGATGTCTTTGGGCTCTGTGCAAATGTATGTTGAACATGTTGTGCTGTAGCATGTAGAAGCTGACAAGACAGACTGGCAGAAGGACATTTGAATATGACTCATAACTGGTTGACATCAAACATGTCGCCCCTTTCTCTTTTGTCACAAGGCCAATGTGCAGCAAGAATAGAACCGCTCAAGACCAAAATCCTCTGAGCCTCCTAACAAGTAATTGCCAGTGTAGCGAAAGCCTGGTGTAGCTGATATAGCTGATATAGGTCTGAGTGAAAGACCTCAGTTCTTGTCCAAAAACTAGTCAATCCCACACACACCGTCTTCCGGCCAAGATTGCTAAAAAGTGAACTAAATCTTTGGCTGAACTAAATGAAGCATTGAATTCATTTTCCCTCAAGAATGGTCCTAGAGGGCACAAGGTCTTGAATTCCATCTGTTCTTGAGTATTTTTCTTGATTGCTGTAGATAATAACATGAGTTATAGTTAATTTACTTGAAATCTGTGTCATTTCAATATCTGGCCCGTCCCATATGGGATATACAAAATCATTATCATAATACAGAGCTTATATCATCTTCCGGTAGTACATATTTTAGTAACAAAAAAGATCAATAAGATAAATTACCACAACAAGTCTAATTTTTGCAGGAAAAACATAAAAATAACACACAAAAAAATCACTTTTACAAATGAACAGTTTATCTTGATAAAGAGCTATTTTATTATTAGGAGTTATTGTTATAGCTGCTCAAAGTGTCATTGTTGTTTCAGCTAACTTCCTGTCCAATTAACAGTTACTCTCTACGTCGCCACACTTGCACAGCGTCACTGGGAGCACTGGAATTGGTAGCTAACCCTGTTCTGCCATTGTCCCATTCACAAGTCCCATTCATGTTTAAATACAGCTTGGAAGTCTTTCCAAAAATGTGATATGGATGTTGATTATTTTACAAGCTGATATGTTGGTCTTTGACCAGTATGACTGTAGAAAAAAAAGGTTTTGAACTGTCTTAGATTTAATTTGATGAGCACAACAACACAGCTGAAACCCTGAAAATAGTCCCAACAAATGCACTTTTTCTGGAGCTGTTGTAGGAAGTTATTAAGCCTTTGTCAATAACTAAGTTCACAGCTGTGTAGCTGAGGCTGTGCAGAGAGACAGATAAAACAAAGGTCCACAGTCAAAGTGGAAGTCTTAAAGTCTTATTCCCTAAGCTACAGGGAAGTCCCATGGGATTTAATGACATTAGAAAATACAATATTACCAGTTATAACTGATCCCCGAAGTTTCTCGTGACTATTCATGTAAAAGTGTCCCCTTCTCTGAGTGTCCAATCAGCAATAAAGAAACCACAAGCAAAGAAAGAAAACCTTGAATAACATGTTTGTAAAACACTAACACCATCAGATATGTGTTATACAGTATATATCTCAAAAAATGGTTCAAAACAGTCGTATTGATATCTCCTCCTTCCCATTGGTCCGCTTCTTACATTAAATTGCATCACATATTGCTGTGCAGATCTAGCACTTCGCGATTCCTGTACAGCAACCGTTATTCACTCTACCAAGGTCCTGACTCCACCCAAAGTCACCTGCGAGAAATGCACTGTTAATGTTTCCATCTTTTTGAAATGAGAAGAGGCTTCAAGTGTCACAAAGCTGTGATATAACACTGACCCAAGATGTCCCTTTGAAACTAGAAGCAGACCTCTGGCTCTGTTCCACAGACACACACACACACACACACGCACACATGCACACATGTTGTCGCCCTACCTGTTAGAGTGTGCTTCAGGAGACCTGGGTCGTAGGCAGACTACAGACATCTGCTCATTACATGAGACCTTCACATTCTCCCCAGTAAAAAAAACACACTCAGGGATTCTACTATAAATGTTTCATTACATCCCTAAGAGGCAGGCTGGCATGGTTGCCCATTTGTGTGTGTGTGTGTGTGTGTGTGTGTGTGTGTGTGTGTGTGTGTGTGTGTGTGTGTGTGTGTGTGTGTGTGTGTGTGTGTGTGTGTGTGTGTGTGTGTGTGTGTGTGTGTCACACATGCAAGACTTCAAGGACGCCTGCTGTTCCCTGGCAGCCAGTTCTTGTTTCTTCAGCTTGTGTCTGTATTTGTTCTTGGCCGGTGTCCTTCCCCTATTAATCACAGTCTCTGTTTAATTTATGTATCCTTAACAACAATATAATTAACATAAGCTGTTTAATAAAAGGACTTCTCTTCGACTCCCCTCTGTCCTTCCATCATTTGCAATGTGATGAGAGAGCGAGCTGGCTGGACTCTCTGGTCGAGGGAGGAGGGGACCGAGGGAATTGACACAGAAAAGGAAAGGATAATTTGTTTAATTCATGAGCGTCTGTGGTTAAGTGCCAGATCGTCCCGCCGAGTGCCACCGCTAATGGTCCCTTCTCCTTCTCCTCTTTTTTTTCCCCTCTCTCCTCCTATCCCTCTTTTTGTTTTGTCTCATACCTCCTCCAACGTCGTTTTAACTCTCTGGCCATATTAATTTTCTCTGTCTTGCCTGTCTCATCTTCCCCGTCATCCCTTCTTCTTCCTCCTCCTCCTCTTCCTCCTCTGCTCCCTCTCTTCATCTCATCCCTCTTGCCTCTGTGGCCCGTCTCTCCCCTCCTGTCTCTTCCTCTCTACCCTCAATTAATTTCTTCCTCCTGCCTCATTTGCTGTCCTTTCCAATTCAATATTTTCTAACCTTGCCTGCTCCCAAATGCATGCGTGCCTGCACTCACACACACATGCACTTCTCTTATCCCTTCACTCCATCCTTATGTGTCTCTCTCTCTCTCCCTCTGTCTCTCTCTCAGGCGTTGGCAGTGCGTTACCGTCTCCTCCAGAGCATGTCCTTCCCTTGCTCCATGTCAGGCTCACGTCTTGGGGACACGATGACCTTTCCTACCCTCTCTCAGGTATTACCATCACATTTGTTCACTAATGTCAGGGATGCGAGAACACTTGTCCTGCTTCTCCTTGTGGCCACAAGATTTTTATGCATCACCGGTTAGCTGACACACACAGGTGAAACAGACACTTCCCCTCTGATGTCTTAATCCATATCCCTATCATCTGTTGTTGCTCTCTAATATGCATCCAGTGGAGCAGCTCAGCTTCAGATAGACTGTAGTTGTTCAACAAACACGTGCCTTTAGTGCAACAGCTTTCGAATCAACAAGTGAGTGACAGCACATCAGCTGCTTATTATTCTGCTTATTATTCTCTATTATAATGATGAGCAGCGAGTCCACTTGCGTTGATGCGCTAAACAGATGCCAACCAAAAGACCTTGAGAATCTGCGCGGGAAATTAATTGGTTGTCATTGATGGAATTAGCATTCTCCTCTGTCTTCCCCTCTGGTCCTCATTATTCACCCCTCTCATCACTCCCTTCTTCCTCCTCTTCCTCAGCCTCCCAGCCCGCCGTCAGAGTGCTACCGCCCCCTGCTGTTAGCAGCCGTCAAAGGTTTTCTGACTCGCAGGCTGCTGAAGACCGAGAGAGTGGCGCAGCTGGTGCGCACCATCAGGGTGAGTGAAAACAGCAGTGTCATATCTGTCTCTAGCAGCTCTTATTTCACAAGCTGTTTATACACATATTACAGCTGTGTGTGTGTGTGTGTGTGTGTGTGTGTGTGTGTGTGTGTTTGGACATGTAGGACACACAGCACTTCCTGCAGGCCCTCCAGCAGCAGAGCCCCAACAGAGGAGAGTTTTGTAGCAGACAGGATCTTTTGTTGCAGGAGAGAGTCACTCTGCAGGTATTAAGGACAACACATGTCGTAAACATCTGTTAAGCTCTCTCCTCTTCTCTTCTATACTGCCAACTGTGCAATTATTCCCTCCATTAGCAGTTACCACAACAGATACTGTGATTACACGCATTTGTTCAAGCCATCGTCTGCTCTGTAATCGTTCCCCTCTCCAGCTGCGTGCTGCACATTACGAGGTCTACGACATATTCTTCAGCCTGTCAGCCGGAGAAAGGATGCAGCTGATCAGCTGGGACAGAGAGCTGGCCCGGGAGAGAGAGCTCAGACGACAGGTAACCTTTGCAGAAGCTCTGTATGAGATGGAAAACAACACATACAACAGAGGAGTTGATTTCTCCCTGTAGAAAACTCTTGCATCACAGCCAGGTTATGCTAGCATTTAATTGCAGAGGTTCTGATCCAATTCCAAATATTAAAATTGAAAGTACTGGTATGCTTTAAGTATGATCCATTATTTCAGGGTAATGACATTTAACACTACTTCCTGGTGAGTCTGGAGGATAATTACATGTTCTTGTTATTTTTCCTGTGCAGCACTTAGAGTAGAGTTGATTATTTTTCCTTAGTGTAGACATAATGGACTGAAATATAGATTCTGCACTGATTCTAAGTATACTTCCTTTCCTTCTGATACATGAGGGTGGTGCAAACACTAATTTACTCTGTACGTACATGTTTTTGTTTGTTCAGAGCGGGCAGACAGGCCATCCCAGAGGAAAGACTTCTTTGTCAGCTGCAACACAGAAATCACTGGAGAGGAAGAGAGGAATGATGTGAGTTTACACAGTTAATGCCAATACAGTCACAATGCAGGATGGAGTAGTCACTCTGCATCAGCCTGAGGCTCAAAGGAGTGCCTCACATCAATTTTAGAATCCCTATAAAAGTTTGCCTACATAGGGTTGCTCTACTTTTCCACCTTAATACACACACACACTGGCTTGCCTTGGCTCTCTGTTTCTCTGTCCCTGTATGTGTCTGCTCTGTTGCTCAAAAGCAGGTGAGCCGCATGTGAAGGAAGCTTGTCATTCACTAGCCTATCGAAACTATTGTAACCAACTTGGTACTGAATGACATCGCGACAACCAGGTTCAATTTCAAAATTGCACATAACCGCAGCAGAAGTGCGCCCACATTCAGAACATCCTTCTATGTTTCTCTGCAGAGCATGTGTGAATGTTAGTAGGTGGTAGGGTGGATTGTCCAAAAGTTCATCAGTCGTGGATGCTGTTTTTCTCTTACACGGATTAAAAAATGTTTTAAAAAGCTTAAATGGGTATTAATACACTTAGTGCCCCCCCCCAAGTTAAGTCTTTGCGTTGCTCTGCTATAACCATGTGCTCCAGACCCCACAACAAGGTTCGAACCCAGCCTATGGAAACACAAGAGTTATTAGTTTGGTTTTTCTCATATATTCTTATACATACAATATAAATTCCATATCACACAGGGGTTATTCTGCTGTCGCAGCCTGCTTAAAAACACATTTCAGCCTTTTTTTTCTGATGAATTGAAAATCTTGCAAAACAAGCTAAGAATATCTTTTTTTTACCACAAGCAGTACCTTTGTCAGTGTCTTTAAACCTGTTTTCTCTTCCCTCCAGGATCCAGAAAAGGGCAGCAGGAAGGCACAAGGGAGTTGTGAGGAGGACCGGACACAGCACTGGATTCTCTGCCGAGCAGCCGCCGGAAACCAAACGAGGACAATTCAGAGCAAATCCTCAGAGAGTCCCTAAGAGCACTTACTCCTCTAGACCCCGATGACACTCTCCTAATTGGCCCCAGTGAGAACTCCTAATAAGGCCTCTAGCGATTACATGAATATTGTATAACTAATCATCTGAGAGTTTCCAAATCCAAATTTGACACAAAGTGATGCCTGAATACATCATTGTACTTCACATCTGGTGTGCTGTACATTTTTATACACTGTACAGCAGTAGTGGGAGGAGATACGACATCTCTACAGCTGCTCTGTCAGTAACAGAAATTCTTTAACAGCTCAGCTTCCAGTAGTTTTCATAATTTCCAGCGTAGTAATGTAGCAGAAGTTCGTGGGACACATGTTGAGTTGGCAAAAAAACACTTACATCCTTTAGCTGAACCTTTAAAGCACTGTGCACTGTAACCGAAAAATGCTGAATGTTAACACTTATTGTGACATGTCATAGCAGGAAAGGCTCCGGTATGATGAATCATACTAATTATGACTTGAAACCATTTGGAAATTGCCGTTACCAGTAGCTCACATTTTCTTGCAGTAATTACTGAATTACTGTAATTACAAAATTATTCATTTACCAAAGGTTTACTGCTTGGGTGGCAAACATAGTTGAAATGCATCTCGTCAGCATGCACAATACCAAGACCCTGCTGACTAAAACACCTAGCAGTACATGAAAGCAGCTATTATTAATGTTTTTAATTGCACCTGTGCTTATGCTGCTATGGCATGGTGAAATTTGTCTTCCTACTGAGGTGATTATCTCATTTGTTTTCATTTGTCAGTGTTTGTGTCTGTGCAAAGTTAAATCTCAGCTTTGTAAAATGCTCCATAGGTCAAATATTCAGTTCCTTCAGATGTATGTGCCTAATTCATTGCCTCCAAAAACAGACCGTCTCCAGTTGAATTAGCAAATATTGAGTTTGATATTGAGTGTATCTGTTAGTATTAGAACAGAAATGCTAATGTCCAGCTCCAGCTCTTAGTGTTACTGCAAGTACTTGAATAGTGTGTTACTCCCAAGTGTTGCCTTAAATATTTTTCCCAGAGTTTTGTCATGTCAGCCAAAACACATGTAAACCTTTACAATATTTTATTCTTAATGACTTTGGACCTGTTTTCTATGTTATTTATTTGTACATGTTTGGTAATAAACGTTTCTTAACACCTGAAAGTTGCTCTTAAGTTTTTGACAGCTGAGACTAATTAAAGACACGTGCAGACTCCCGGCAGCAGGAGGCGCTGCTGGCTGTTTGCGTTAATGGTAATATAAACAACTTCCTGTTGTGGTCTCCGGGGCTGTGAGCAGTGTTTTGAATAGAAAGCGCCTCAGCTGATTTAAAACAGGATGGCAGAGGAGGCAGACACCGGTGTTTCTTCGCGTTTGGAGAGGAAAGCGTTGCAAAAGACCAAAATACTGCAGCGAGAAAGCGAGAGGAAGATATTTAGACTGGTAAGACGAGGCAACACTACATTAGTAGTCTGTTTCTCCAGCTAGCTAGCAAGCTGCACCAAGCTAGCTGGCTAAAGCAGCAGAATTCTGTGTATGTAGTGTGTCCCAGCCGGTGAGCCTGACGAGATGTTTCTGTCGTCCTGTTAAATGAAGGTGCGACGGGTCCTGAAGAAGCCGGAGGCCGAGCGGTCGGTGGATGAGGCCGCCGTGTTACTGCTGCACAAAGAGACTGTGGAGGAACTGTGCAAGAGACAAGTCCGCAGAAATGTGCTCAAGAGGAAACAGGACGAGGTGAGACAGTCAGGCTATTGTTGGCCTTTAACCTAACTGGTCAGGTGGAAACGAAAATGGTTCCAGTGTTTGATCCAGGACCCCAGCAGTACTCTAACAGACTGTGAAGTCCAAATGCAGTGTTGGAATGAGAGCTTCCTTAATTCCAAAACATGTACTCCATTTCTAGTGAAAGTCTCAGGATTTTACCTAAGTGGAGCACCAGTGAGTTAAACAAAACCCTTTCCTTCATGACAGTATATTATTGATAAGCTATTTAGCATAGATTAGTTTATTGAAGCGCTCATTAATAGAACACATGGTAATCTATGAGTAAAGAATGCCAGAGTTAGCCGAAAGGATCCTGAGTTTCACCTGGAGTCCCCTGATATAGTTGTTTAAAAGACTTCTTAAAATACAACATAACAGGGGGGGGAGAAAACAAGCAGAATACAACAAGGCTGAGACAATACTAGGTACAAAACAAAAGTAACACAGGACACACAGTGTAAAGGTGTCCAGAGGATGATTCCTGTTTTTTTAAGTGAACTTTCTTGTATTGCCACTATCAGGCTAAAATGTCCACTGGCAAGATCAACAAGATCAACAAGACCTTGCTGTGGTTGTTACTCAGTGCAACCATAGACTGTAGTCTGTAGTCCACAGTAAATTGTGGTTATAGTCTGGGTTTGAATATGAAGCCAATGCAAAGTGCCTTAAACCTGCATTCTTTCGAATAGCTTGCAGCTGGTGACTCCACTGGTAATTTTGTAAATTATGGGCCCATTTAACAATTCAGGAGGCAAGCTCTGTTAACATTTTCAAATCCAGTCTCCCAACTTCAACAGCTGGGACCTGCAGTCACTGACTCATTTTTCTAATTTTCAACTTGTTATGGATGCACTGTATGAGCCTTGTTTTTAATTAGTCACCTCAACCATGTCCTCTCATTGACACTTTACCCACATATTTGTGTGTATGAGTGCTTGTGAATGTGTTTGCATTTTTACATGTAATATTGTGTTTTGGTGTTTTACTGACTTGTAAAGTGTACAGAGACTCTCTGGGTGATATGCACTTCAAATAGGTTGAAGTTGATTTAGAGTAAATTAGACAGGAAAGCAGAGTATGTATTGATGCAGGGCCATCTTTTGATGGACAAGTCACTACTACTCTGTGTGTCCTTGGGTCCTCAGTCAGATCCAAACAGGATGTAGATGTAGCAACGTGTAATCTCCCACGCTTCACCCTAAGATCCAAATATCATCACTTCTAGCTTGAAAATAACAAAGATGGAAATGATCATAATGCCAGACGTGAAACTTCGAAACGGGAGTCCTCAAACCACTGTGTGACTTCACAGTAAGTTTATACCTGGAGACAACAGAAGTGTCAATCAATCAAAATTAAACATCTTGGTTTCCCTCTTCTCTCTGCAGGTGTTTGATGATACAGAGGAGCTTAAAAGTAAAGTCAGGCAGCTCGCTGTGGCAGTCAAACAAGCAAAACACCTGGTGGTTTACACCGGGGCTGGTATTAGTACGGTACGCCAATCTCTGAATCTTTCGTTTCCATTTTGTTTTTAAACGTCCATTGTACTAATGATGATGATGATGATGATGTCGATGTCGATGTCTTTCCTTTCAGGCAGCTTCTATCCCAGACTACAGGGGCCCTAATGGGGTGTGGACACAGCTACAGAAAGGACGGACAGTCAGGTGAGATACGCTGTCTTTGCCCTGATGTGATTTTGGCTTCATTTCCTTTTAAAGTCAGTTAAACTCCAACTGCTTTTATCCTCCTCGTTTCTCTATACAAACAGTTCTTCTGACCTGAGTAAAGCTGAGCCAACCCTCACGCACATGTGCATTAGGATGCTACATAAAGAAGACCTGGTATGAAAGACATAAATAAGTATCACATACCTGATGTTCCACTGGTATTTATGCTTATCTGTATTTACATATGTTGTGTTTGTTCGTCTATACAGGTAAAGCATGTTGTTTCTCAAAACTGTGATGGACTTCACTTGCGTAGCGATCTGCCCAGAGAAGCTCTGTCTGAGCTCCATGGGAACATGTTTATTGAGGTGAGACACACATATCTTCAGTGACTGACTCACGCACCCACACAGCTGCTGTCTACAACATCTTTTTCTGAAATGGGAAAAGTCCAACTCCCAGAAAGGGAGGTTTTTTAATTTATTTTGATGGAACACTATTGGCTAAATAAGGTCCATTTATGGGACTTTGTTTGCTACGTGTACCAAAAGTGTCAGAAACATCCCAACATGCTCCTAAAAGCATGTTGATGTGTGTCGGTGAGCCGTGTACAGGCATAGCAGGACTGTGTTAGTGTTGGTTCCCCTTTTTCTAGCACGTCTCTGCTGTTGGTTTTAAGCTGCTTTTGAGCTTCAGTCTGATGTTTATACTGACTAAAACCCTCCTGCTACAACAGATCCATCTTCACCCATGTCTAAATTGCTTTTCTAATAAAAGTGCACATTTCATAAGGAGGGGACACAAGCTGAGGATGAGGGAAACAATTGTATTACCTCGGGAAGCTCTTATCTAAAGAAAGTAAGTAACCTTGAATGCTGCGTTTTTCCTCCTGTCCCCAGGTGTGTACATCCTGTTCCCCGGTCAGGGAGTACGTGCGTTTGTTTGACGTGACAGAGCGGACGTCGCTGCACCGACACGGTACAGGCCGCAGGTGCAGCCACTGTGGTGGCGAACTCAGGGACACCATAGTGCACTTCGGGGAACGTGGGACTCTGGAGCAACCTCTAAACTGGAAGGGAGCTGCAGAGGCTGCCAAAATGGCGGACGTTATCCTCTGCTTAGGCTCCAGTCTGAAGGTGTGTTTTGTAAACCACAGTGTGTCTGTAAATGTTATATGTTGTAAATGGTTCCGGCAAATCAGATTGTAATGCTTACAATTAGATTTACAATCCTTCATTTGGTTATGCGTACACAGACTGTATTCTTAATTGCATTTGATAATGTGGAAAGAGTTACATCGAGATTTCAGAGACTTGTTCATGAAAACACACTGATTGTATTTGGTGGCTCATTTGCTTGTAGCATCCTCACTCTCTGTTTCTGGATCTTCTAGGTGCTGAAGAAATATGCTTGTCTCTGGGCCATGAACAGACCAGCAAGCAAAAGGCCCAAACTCTACATTGTCAACCTCCAGGTACACGTACACTTTGATTTCATATTTAGGTGACAATGCCAAAGAATTTGAATAAGCTACAAATGGCTCCGTGTCAGCTTGGCAGATGATAATGTTGCTGTGGTTGTCCACTCACCCTAGTGGACGCCAAAAGACGACCTGGCAGTGCTGAAAATTCATGGCAAGTGTGACGATGTCATGAGCCTCCTAATGGACGAGCTGAACATTCAGATCCCTGCTTATGACAGGTGAGGAGCATATGACGTAATTACACCTAATATGCACACAAAACCCCCATAATTTATGTGGAATTAGCAATTTTGGATAGATAAACATGCAAGCCTCCTCTTTCTGTC
Organism: Diplodus sargus; assembly: GCA_903131615.1. NCBI lineage: Eukaryota > Metazoa > Chordata > Actinopteri > Spariformes > Sparidae > Diplodus > Diplodus sargus. The sequence continues at coordinate 3,767,378 of CAEMYA010000115.1, forward strand.
AGAGGGAATGAGTATGATAGTAATTTCAAACTCATTATCATGCCCAGTCAATACTCCACACTTTCCCTCATTTTCTCTCATTAGGGCGAAAGACCCCATCTTCAGTCTAGCCACACCTCTGCAACCAGAGGAGGTCAGCAGCTGCACCCGTGAGGTCATAGCTCCCTCTAATGGGCAGGAGGACTGCTCACCTGAGCCTGGGGTGCAGACAGAAGAAGCCACAGCCGTGCAGGGCGGCTGGTTTGGGCGAGGCTATGGCAAAGGACGGAAGAAGAAAAAAGCTGCTTAATCCAAGCAACTTTATGGATACATATGAAGTTGTTGGACTGTTAACTTTAGGGTGCTGTTCTTTGCATTGGTATCATTTTGTGTGTGTCTGTGTGTGTGTGTGTCTGTGTCTGTGTCTGTGTCTGTCTGTGTGTGAGACAGGAAAGTATTTGCCATTTGAAAATGGCACTTTGCACCATGAACATCTTTTTTGTACAACATTCATATTTTTAGTAACAGCAAAATCTTGAGTTATGCTACTTTTTAAGCTAGCTGTTGTTGATAGAGGTTATTATTACCCTTTTGCTGGTGGGATAGCCTGCAAAACAAAGTTTGATTAGCAAAACTATTAAGAAGATTTGGTTATTTTTAGTGTCTTGCACTCACATCACTTGAGCTTAACGTGCCAAACACACAACATTCATCGATCAGCCACAACATTAGAGTCACAGGCAGATGAGGTGAATAACGCTGAACCTTTCTTTACAATGCAGTGTTATGCTGGCAAACATTGGGTTCTGCCATTTATGTGAATGATATTTTGATATATACCACAAAAACTGAAAAGAAATGAACAGAGGAACATGAAAAGGAACATAAGCTGTCGATTAAGCCGATCGACTGTTGTTTTGGTGACACGATGGGGAACTGCACGGTATTAACAGTGGGTTTTGATTTTATTAGCGATATGAGGAGCGACAAGTTTGTTTGAAAAGGCATCAGAAAGCCAAAAGATAGTATTGAGACACTTCCTCTGGCATTATTGATTTGTCCAGTGTTCTTCTGTATGCCCTGGATAACACAGACTCATATTTTCTATATGTTTATTACATTTATATATATTACATACATATATCTATTATATAAAAATATTTATATAAGGGACTTGTTGTTTACAAGTGGTAAATGTTAGAACAGCAGCAGCAGAAGACCGGTGGACACTTTTTGAATTCTGTATGGCTGCAGCTGAGAGGAAATAATCCAACTAAGAAATTGATTAAAAAGGAGGTAAAACATTTTTTTATAAGTAATGCTTAGAGTTAATGATTTTTGTTTAAAATGTATATTGTTGAATGTACCTTGTTAATACAGGTATTTGTGTCGCGGTTTATTTGAAAGAAACCTTGTTTTACTGAAATTATTCCCTGAACTCTTCACTCTGCTGATGCTTTTCCTCAGGTTTGCAGGCTTCGTGGTACAGCTGCTACCGTACCTTGGTTTACTGAAGTTGCTGAATTTGCCTATGTTTACATTTTTATCTCAACTTTCCTGCAGACTAGGCAGATACTCTGCTGTTGTCACAACTTTGTCCACAGCAGTGTAAAAAGGAAAGGAAAGGAATTTTTTTATTTGAATATTCATTTATTGTTACTTTGTCTCAGTGTACTGTAAGTTACTGTTTACTTAAATGATTGGAAATGCCCAAATGTGCGTCTCTTTTAATTTGTCTCAGGAAGATTTCATAAAAATATTATTGTTAATGTCATCCTGTACCATTAAGTGTCAGAAGGTTTAAAAGAATAGACTAGCCATGATAAGCTATAGTTCAGCATTCCTAAAACTCCAACCAGTGGAACTGGATGTAAAGACTCCTCAGTTCTGATTGTATTTTACAAAAAGAAAAAAACATAATGTGATGTTTTTGAGACAATAAAGTGTTTCCCATTTGCATATTTCTGTACTGGACTGTGCTTTAACCAGTTAATAATAATATTACAGCACACTTGTTTTAGAGACTTTGTATGTTGATTTTTAAGGTCTTTGTTTCTTAAATATTATTTTTTTTAATTACACCATTTTTTTAATTATTCGATTCAAAAGGATTTCCATTTTTAATGTAGATTATGTGAATTGATATCTGAAACACACTTGACCTACTAAATCTGGTACTACTGGAGGACATGACACAGTCTGTGTAAATACTGTGCCTGTTTGTTTAGGAGTTAACTTCTATCATTCAACTTGTACTGCGACTCATTTCCCAAGGCATTGTAGACTGAAATAATGAACTTTCTAGTCATAGCATCAGCATCAGTGGAAGGAGAAGTATTCAAATCCTATTAGCCGTATAACATCGCAAAATACTCCAGGAATCTTGGTCACAAAAAGAATCTTCTTCAGTAAAAGTGTTAACACAAATATTTGCTCAAAAGTACTCATGAAGCACAGTGGACATTGTTATTTATTATACAACAATTAAACTTATCCTTAAAAATAATCATACAAAATACTGATCTGCAGAAAAACTTAATCATAGCTTTTTGTTTTTGTAGATGGGAATAAAGGCACAAAAGCCCTCTGAAGTGTAATGGAGCAGAAGTACACAGTGCATTCCAAGAGAGAGGATTTTTATAGGACGTATATGATCACGTGACAGACGCGATTATGCAATGTGTACGTCAGCGTGAGAGGATTCGTTCGATGTGACGTAGTATTCTTGGAGGCGTTGGCCGGTGTCAGTCTGGCTTATGTGAAAAACCCGAGACGGAGCAGACGTCCTTTTTAAATAATTTGTGAGCGAAACCGAATTTGACGGAGCCAGATATTTTAACTTTTAGTTTCTATTTGTGCTACCTCTTGGTTAATTGCCTGAACCTGTCGAAATGATCAAGAACGGTCACCACGCCACCGACGACCAGCGGGATGAAGCCGGTAAGCCGGGTGGTTCAGTGTGCAGCCCGGAGAAAAGGAAACGCGTCGTCCGGTTGTGGTGCGACGGCTGGTGAGTCTCCGTGCCTGTCACTGACTTACTTTCGGTTGTGGCTAATAAACTTTTCACATTTTGTTATCCTATATGCGTTGATTTTCTAACTTATAACATATCCGGAACCAATGGGGGGTGGGGAGGGGGTTGCATGCTAATGTTAGCTAGCTACTTACATTAGCAGGTAGTAACTTAGCAACAGGAGTTTAACCATTCCATCATCCATAACGTTAGCTTAACTACAGTGTTAGGTTAAGCTAACGTTTCTTCCTCTCAAAGTGACCTAATTCTTGTTATTTTCGAATACAAAAAATATATCCTCATGTTATAGTTATTATTGTAGCTCAGCCCAAATGATTAACGTCATTAACGTTAATGTGTTTGACCAAGAAAGCCTCAGAAAACCAGCTAATTGCTTAACGATCTGATTGCACAATGGCTGCCATCATATACTTTGTTATTATCAGTTATTATGTTGGGGACAAGGTCCTCTCTGGTCACAGTCTACTAACCTCATAGTAAGGCTGTTATGAATGATACTTTGAAATGTGTATTAAACTTTAACCAAACATAACTGAAACTATGGTTATTAAAGGTAAACTATAGTTATAGATGAAAACCTATAAAGAGTTATGTTAGATTACAAGCATGACTGAATTTCCTACAGCTGGCCCAGACGAGAAGTTGGAGTGCTTTTATATGCATTTCTAATGAATTTTGGTAAATCATCCAAAGGACATGTGCAGTCTGTAGATTAAATCAATCTACACTCTCATATGTGAAATCCAGCTGTTAGCATAACCAAATGTTGTCATCAATGTTGGCCCTCAGAATTGATCAAAAGATTACTTATCAACATTTATCCTTACCTTTCTGTCTATTTTTCTGTCTGCCTGTCAGTCTGATAAAGACATCTGGGAGTTGGTTTTGGCATTCAGAGCCAATTCATGTGTCCAACAGCCATATCTGTTGACTGTTGGGCTAACACTATTCACACTATTGGGCTACTAGGGGAAAACTGTGATCCTCATATGATGTAGCTGCAGCTAAGGCGACAACCAACTCCCCATGTGCAATGCATACGTTTTTTTCTGGATTCACTTCCTGCACAAGGAAGTGGTCAAGTTGCGGGTGGCTAGTTTGACATGGCCCATCTCATGTGGCGGTTATAAATAGCTAACATAGTGAACATGTCGTTCAGCGTGATGCAATAGTGGTGTGGTGGTCAGGGGTTCCTTCTGTTTGGGGGTTACATGGGGACATATTGAGACATATACATAAAGACAATGGTGAGAAGGAGGGTAAAGATGAAACATTAGCAGACCATTCATTTTGCCAGAGTAATCAAATCAATAATCTGCACACAAAAAAAGTGTTGTCTATGTTCTGTTTAATTGCTCTATTGACTTACTAGGAAATGCAATGCGTGTAGATTTAAAGGCCATTGTAAAGCTGTAAAAGAGGGTATTTCCTGGCCCCATGTAAATAACGTTTCGACATTATTTAGTTTTTGACAGCTTTTTGTTTCTCTTGGAGCAATAAAACTGTCTTGAAGTTGTCACTCAAGTTTGCTAAATTATTAAAGGGCAAAGACTGATCTGCATAGACATCACTCAGAAAAAGATAGATTTACCACTGGGAGCATACCATAGTGTCTAACTGATCACGCCCAGGCAAGGTGAGAGATATTGGGGGATTATTGTTGTTAAGGGAATCCGGACTAGCAGCTTGTGGTAATGTCGTTATAGAAGAGAGGTTTGCCTACTGTAAGTACAGAGACTAATGGGCTCTTTTATTGAAGTTGATCTGATCTGTTGGAAATAGCTTAGAGATACAGAAGTGTTGAAATACAGGCCTAAAAGAAAGTAGCCCGGGAATTGCTTTCCCTCCCTTAAAACTCTGTCAGTTAAATGTTATTTGAGCTGTCTTGGATTGGCACAAATGTGTAATATGAACCCACATTTATGCATAAATGATTTAAATGGTTTTCTGTGTCCCTACCATCAGCATCTTTTGCTGCTCAGTCTATGGTTAAACTGGATGGTCTTGTCCATAATATGAGTGTTTTGAAACTATAGGAATGTGAAGCTGAACAAAAGCATATTTTAATAGAAACCTGATCAAACTGTAACTGAGTATAACATTTTTGTTACAGTAAATATAACTACAAATTACATCATTACTTTCTTATTTCCTGTGGTTTAAATCAGCAAAGAATGATGGGATAAGAGAGGTAACGCCTTCGTTTAGACGTTACTGAATGACAGAAAGTAAATAAACACTAGCAAACGCCACACGGGGTGTTTCTGATCATAACCTTTCTCCCAGTAACCTTTATCACTGTCTCTCACCATGTTAAAAACTCTATCAGTCTGTGTTTTGGGATATACACTGCTTGACTTGAAGATCATATTTGGTTAACAGCAAAGAACTGACATTGCTGTACTGTGCGATGTCTCCATAAAAAGAGATTAAAGATAAGAATGTCAAACAATAAAGCAGGGTAATTGGCCTGTGCCACATCCTTTATTGTTGTGTGTGTGTGTGTGTGTGTGTGTGTGTGTGTGTGTGTGTGTGTGTGTGTGTGTGTGTGTGTGTGTTCGTGTTCAACCATTGTTTTTTTTATTTTTTGTTCACTGTATTGTTTTGTTCAAGAGCTCAAAGTATCTATTGATTTTTCTGCTAATGACATTGTTGTCTCTTCTTCCTGTCTCCGCAGTTATGACATGGTGCACTACGGTCACTCCAACCAGCTGCGGCAGGCCAAAGGCATGGGAGATTACCTCATAGTTGGAGTGCATACAGATGGTAAGGCTACCACATACCTACACACATTATGTTGTGGATGCTTCTATGAAAAGTACTTTATCAACTTGATCACAAAGATATTTCTCATTGGTTACTACATACAAATCCTTAACTAACCTGGATTAGAATCAACAATTTTTATTTTATTTTATAAAATGTTGTTTTATTTTGTTTTATTTTATTTTGTTTTATAATACAATGTAAGACACTGATGCAAGCTAAAAGCACCCTGCAGTCTTGACATTCAGTTTACTTTGCTTTATGTAAACTGATTTTAAATCACATCTTCACTTTATTCAGTGGGGGAATGAAGCCAAGAAAGTCATATCCTCTTCCAAATTGGGTATCATACCATGTGCATTCACTTATCTATGGTATTTAAATCTACCATATTATTGTTATTGAAAATAAATATTATCATAAATATTATAATATATATTGAAAATTGAAGGAAGGTTTTGTTTGACCTATACATTTTTCTATTGTCATTCCTTTAAGGGTCAATGTCACTGATATTAATAATTGTGTGATACCGTGAAATGGATATTTTCTCTGATGGTTACTGTACCCTGAAAATCTCCTACCACTGCAACCCCACTGCCAATACAAACGATTTAAATCAGTTCTAAACATAAACATCAGAAGACAAAGCAAACAAGAATAACAAAGGCAGGTTAAAGAAACATGAAAAGGGAACGTAGTAATTTACCCTTAGATTCCACCGGGACCATCATGGCTGCTTTACAACTGCGATACGAACACCAGAGCTGATCGTGGCCATTCTAGTCAATGCTCATGTTTCCACCAGCTGCACCACAGCACGTCACAGCATGTCTCAGCAGCGTCCCAGAAGCTGCTCTCCGCTCTGCCTCACGGAAACTACGCAGCGAGACTATATTTTATGGAGACGGACCTTAGTCGCATCAAGCTGAACAGAGCAGATTGTGCTGGATAGGAAGTCACACACAGTAGTAGCGTAGTGCATCCACCTGATGGAAACCAGGGGTTACACTTCTCATACAATCACTAAACCAGTTTATTTTTACATTGTCAGTCTAGAAGCTTGGTTTTATATCAAGACATAATCCACATATTTTAACCTGTTAATAATATTTAAAAATATATATAATATGATCTATAATTATCAGTTTGTTTACATTGATGAGCACATGTCATGGTAAACTGCACTGTGTGTAACAGTGTAACTAATCAAATGAGTCTCACCTATGTACACTATGTCCTGTTGGATGCAGATGCTCTAATACAGATGTTAGTGATGTGCTAATGGTTAACATTAGTTTACCTCTTACTTCTCTCAAAGCTGAGATTTCCAAGCACAAGGGTCCTCCAGTCTTCACTCAGGAAGAACGCTACAAGATGGTGAGGGCCATTAAGTGGGTGGATGAGATAGTTGAAGGAGCACCGTACGTCACCACACTGGAGACTCTCGACAAGTACAACTGTGACTTCTGTGTGCACGGAGGTGAGTCTGTATAAGGCTGCTCTTTGAATCCTATTTCCTCTTGTGTATTATGTGATGCACATGTTGTAGACAAGCCTGCAGTTGTTAGGATTTTCTAATGTCATTGTTTATGTTTACCAGATGACATTACGCTGACGGTCGATGGGAAGGACACTTACGAAGAGGTGAAGCGTGAGGGACGGTACCGGGAATGTAAACGCACACAGGGCGTCTCCACCACTGACCTAGTGGGTCGAATGCTTCTCATGACCAAAGCTCATCACAGCAACATGGTGTGTTAAGATGCGTTTATACTCAATGCAAAGCACTGACAGCATTTGTTTTTTATTTCATGTTCAGTGGAAGATTTACCCATTGATAGCACTGCTGCAATACAAGATGGATGTATCCTACGTGATTCTTCTTTAGTTACATTCACCTGTTTACATTCTTTCATTAACTTTTTAATATAGAGCAATGGCAGGCTTTGCCTGTACTTGCACAGCAAGTACTGCAACTTTGTTGAAAGGCTTTATAGCTATACTGTTACCTTTTAATGCACAATATTAATCCCTCTTTAGTGTCCCTGTGTGTACTCATTACCTGGTGTATGAGCAATGGTGTAATTGTTTGTTTACCTGTTTCTTAATCTTTTTTCGTCTAAAAATGTGTGCAGGACAATCCGGATTACCAGCAGCATACAGACAACTTTGGGAAGGTTAGTAGAATGGGTTTTATTTTAGTCAAAATTTGTAATTTAAATGAATCCTAATGAAAACGTATATGTTAACAGGAACATCTTTCCCAAAGCAGGACATCTTCTAGCTTTTATACAATTTTCCCAGTGGGTTAAATGCTTGTGTCTTTCTTGTGTTCAAGGGTCCTAAAGGCCACAGTCCATGGACAGGTGTGTCTCAGTTCCTCCAGACATCCCAAAAAATCATCCAGTTTGCCTCAGGAACGGAGCCGCAGCCCGGAGACACCATCATCTATGTGGCCGGGGCATTTGATCTCTTCCGTATCCTTATCATGCAGAAAATAACCAGAACTGAGTTATGAACACTGATAGAAATCTTTTCTGTTGTTAGTGTTATCGTTGTTGCCTTGACCACAAATTCCTTGCAGACATTGGCCATGTGGACTTCTTAGAGATGGTCTATAAGCAGGCAGAGAGACCCTACGTCATCGTAGGTCTGCACTTTGACCAGGTACACCTAATTTTAAACATCTGCTAACATACATCTCAGCAAAATATTCACTTAATGTTCATTGCAGGGACAGAAGTCGTCCTTGCTGCATCAGTGGTTTTAAAAAGAAAGATTTGAAACAAGTTGGGAGCAGCTCAGACTGGTCTTGAAATTTAAGATCACACTACTTTATATGATTCAAGTATGTTGGGTGAATATCTAAAAGGTAAAAATGTAAAAGTACTTAATGATCTCTTCATCCTCTTCAGGAAGTAAATCGGTACAAAGGGAAAAACTATCCAATCATGAACATCCATGAGCGAACACTGAGTGTCCTGGCCTGTCGAGTGAGTTCAAGCACACACACACACACACACAC